>CAXIIO010000470.1:0-131295 GCA_964028335.1 Altica lythri | reverse complement strand
CCAAACTATGACATAGCTATCCAGCAACTTAAATCAAGGTTTTCTAGAAATGAATTTCTAGTAGAATATTATGTAAGAGAACTTTTAAATTTGGTTTTGAAAATGGCTATAAAAGGTAAATCAACTATGTCACTTTCAACTCTATTCTGTAAATTAGAAACTCAATTAAGAGCTTTAGTGACATTAGGAAACACAAGTGATGAGTACGCAGCAATGCTTTTCCCATTTGTTGAATCATCTTTACCAACAAAAACTTTACAAGTTTGGGAACGTTATAGGAACGACAAGAATTTACAGGGTTATTCTGATTCTACTAGTAATTATTTAAATATGTTATTAGATTTCCTAAGAGGCGAAGTAAATACTGAAGCAAGAATATCACTAATTAGAAATAGTTTTACTACCCGAAAAGATGGATCAAGAACATGGGCACCGAGGCAACAAAACAATCAAAAATTGTTGTTTTGCCTGCTCAAACCACACCACAATATTAAAAACTGTACCTGGGGAGTTAAATCCTGCAGATCCACTCACTAGAGGCTGTAATGGTAAGCAATTATTAAACAGTAAATGTTGGGCAAAGTTGGCTAAGGAAAATAGATACATTGTGGCCCAGTTTACCAATCGTATTTTGCTCAAAAGCCAATGCTGAGAGAAGAAAAACAGCCATAACCTCTGTTGCTTTTCTGAAAGATTGTTTTAGTTTAAGGTTAAATTCTTTTTTCCAAATATCACAACATTTTGGGAATATTTAGCTGGATTTTTCGATTTTTTAATTATTTCAAAAATCAGTGAAATACAAATTTGCAGACATAAAGAAAGGAGAGATAGAACCCTCATTCCAAAAGATAGAAGAAACAGAGATAGCAGAACTATCATATCTTGAGATAGAGAAGGCAGAGACAGCACTTCTCAAAATTGTTCAGCTGGAATCTTTTGGATCGTTAAATCTTAAAAATATTAAAAATTTAAAAGTTTTTGGACGAAAAAGGCATGCTTCGAGTAAGAACGAGATTACTATTATAGTAACATACCTGATTTAGAACACATTTATAAAGCCTCTTTGAAGAAAAGTCATAAATATTTACAAACTATGAAAGATCATTTAAGAAGTCGTTTCCGGAAGGAGTACATAGGAAATTTAGTAGAGGTAGTAAATGTTGTACTTTTGGAATGTGATAATGTCAGAAGAGCTAACTAGCCCTTAGGTCAGATAAAAGAAATGTATATTGGTAAAGATGGAATTACAAGAGTGGCTAAAGTAAGATAAGCTAAGGAACTTATTAGACCTTTACAGCGGCTTTATCTACTTGAAATCGAGCCAGAAGAAGACGAAGTAGAGAAGAACGGAGAAGTAAAGATGAATATAGATAAAAAATAGATAAAGATCAAGACTTGGTTGGCCAAAAGTCCAATTCTAATGAAATTTCAGTTAAAATTTCAAGATATGGACGACCGATCATGAGTCCTAAAAAATTGCAATATACCTGACGATTTTTTATTTTTCAACTTCGTCGAAAAGAGGGGAATATATTGGAAATGACACTGTATATTGAAAATGTTGCCATAGTCTAATTATGTAAAAATGTTAAGTTTGACTTATTAATATTTTGTAATTGTCATATATCTTTTCAAGTAATATACATCTGATAGTTTATTATTTAGGGGCTACATTTACCTACCTTAAATTTAGAGAACTGAGTAGCAAAAGTATTATTTCCTTAAACCTGTTAACTCTTCATATAAAATTCTAACAGTTAGATTAACCATTAAACACTAGTTACTATTTCTAAACCTATGATACTTAGAATTAATTAATGCTTAATAACATTGCTTTTCTTTACACTTGGATTACGAAGAGTTTTTTATCGCTGTTAATTCGTAAAAAATTGCATGTTTTATTGGTCCGTTTGGATATAAAATATGAATTTTGTAATTCTTAAAACCGCGATATCTCACGAATGGTATTCGTACAAGAAAAACGATGTACAACTTTTGTCTGACCTATTTTTACGATAAAATTTACGGTTTTCAAGATAAATGACAAAAACTTTTTAATCTTAGATAAAAAAAAAATAAGAAGTAGGATCGAAGTGGATTTTTTACATTTTATATATAATGATGTATTTAATGTCTTTGCCAATTACTCTATGCAAATTCTGGCTAAGTCAAATGTCTTTTTTAACTGGACTATTTACCAACTTTCTATAAGGGATGTGGTTGTGGAAAAGCCAATAGTGATCATAAAAAAATTAATACATTTTAAAATATATTTCTTTATCTATATATATAAAAGTGAAAGTTCACTCATCACCATATCTCGGAAACTATAAAACCTACAAACTTGAAATTTGGTAAGTAGATTCCCTATAGGGTCTAAACGTCCGCTAAGAAAGGATTTTACGAAACTCTACACCTAAGGTGGTAAAACGGGGGTTGAAAATTTATATGAAAGTCCTATGTTATTGAAGTCAGGGACTAGAAAATTAAAATGTGTGCTCTTTAGAGGTTGTAGAGGTGTACTTATATTGTATTTCTAGAAATCAACTCCCTCCATAAGGATTAAACGAGGGTCGGATACATTTTATACAACAATCAACACGACACGCGAACGACATCGCGTGTACATCGATTTGGAACCCAAAAAATTTTTTTTGTCTGTCTGTCTGTATGTTTCTGCACGCATCACATGAAAACTACTGATTCGATTCGAATGCGTTTTTCACAGATGTATTTGTCTTTATTCCCGACTACTTAGAGCTGTGAAATTTTTAGGATAGCTAAGAACTGGATGACAATGCATGTTTCAAGTGTGGCATATACATAGATTTCGAAATTTATACTAAATTGATATTAAATATGATATAAATTGTGTTTAGATATTATCATTTTGAAAGTTTTTAAATAAGTTGTTCGTAGCCTATTTGGTTAAGCGGCGGATGAGTCCAGTTGTGACAGTTCTGTTACGTTATCATAAAGAAATCGATTACGCGAGAGAGAAGTTTTTTTTCTGTTTTTTTTGTTCTACATGTTAAAACAGTAATTATTATTTTAACTGTTAATAAAATAAACTAATTTAGAAAATTTTTAGTAAGTTTTTTAAACTGTACTGTGGACCCTGCCGTAATCTATCTCGGTAAAGCGCTATTGGCCAAGGAACAGGTTGCACTTAGCAATCATTTAAAATAATCTAACAATGGTAATATGACATAAATTACCAAAACAAACTTTTGACTATAAAAAGTTCTTTTTATAAATTGTGATTTTTACCAAAATCTGTTCACTGGTTTCAGCGTGATTGACTGACAAACATGAAATTTTAAATAAAAAAAAATTAAAAGTAGTTAGGCCAGACTTATTTTACTAAGAATATACCTACAGTATGATTAAACTTTTATACATAAAATGAAATCATTTGTGAATATCCCGATTTCACGCTAGCAAAGCCGCGGTTAAAAGCTAGTTCTCTATAAATTAAACAATACCCATTTGAATTTTTCTAATTAATGTAGTAATCCTGCTATCGCATTTCCGTTTACTTTTCATTTTTTTATAACCTCTTGTTTTACTAGGTACCTATATTATTTTTTATTCTATTAAAATAATTTACTATTTTTTCTTGCAAGAATAATTAATACGGAATAATTAGTAAATAACCACAAAACCTAAATTTGCATTGCTGCAATTGCATATTTAAACATAACTTTTAATTTAAAACACCCTTACTTTATAACATTTTTCTGAATTGTAAAAAATAAAGATACTTTACAAAATTAGAATTTTTTGACAAACCTCGTATACTGCTTTAAAAAAATAATATCTGATGGTTGCATTTTCAATTAAATTTTATTTCAAAACAAACTAAACGCAGATTTCTGTTCCCAAACCAATATCTATTACGTATTAAGATCAAGTGTTTACAGACACAGAAATGTGATGACAACTTTAATTCCTTATCTTAAATAATAAACAATATGAGTTAACGTACCTATACAAAAATATGATTAGTTCTTTTTAGGGTGACGAATTGTTTTTAGAAAGTTAATATTAAAAAATATATTGTTTTAAATCATTTATTTTAATGTTTGAAGAGAAAAAATGGAAGTTTTTTCAGATTTTATTTATAGTCCAGTCACTCACAGTAAAATATTGTAAAACCTCAGAACGTTTATTAAAGTCCAAATAAAGTTTGATTTAAATAAGACTTTTGGCAGATCTAAATTTTCTTGACTTTCAACTGTACTCTGGGACTTAACATCATCTTCGCCTTCATTTCCTCCTTTTTTAAACTCTTCTTGACTTATTATAAAATCATTTCGTCATTGTTATCGTAACCAACTAAGATTCCGTTAACAGCCTTTTTGTCCATTTTCTTTCTGCGAAATTTTGGAATATGTACATAGCAAATAGAACCAGTGTGAAGACAGAAACGTTTCTGAAGACCCCTGTAAGCTATGTCCCAGAATATTATAAAAAAGTTCCGAGTGATATTTTTTCGACTTTTATAAGTGTTTTATACTTTTTAAAACGTAGGGCAATACCCTTTTAGCTTGTTCGTTTAAAATTTTCATATCTCATATTTTGTAACACAAGATTAAACCCACTGGGCCCCCTTAAAATATAAAAAATCTATTTATCGTAAAGTATAAGACTTTTTAAAACTTTTTTCACGTAAGCCATACCCTTTTAGCTTATTCTTTCAAAATTTTCATATCCCATATTTTGTAACACAAGATTAACCCCATCGAGCCCCTTTAAAATAGAAAAAAAATATTTATCGTAAAGTATAATACTTTTTAAAACTTTTGTTACGTAAGCCATACCCTTTTAGCTTATTCTTTCAAAATTTTCATATCCCATATTTTGTAACACAAGATTAACCCCACCGGGCCCCCTTAAAATATAAAAAATCTATTTATCGTAGCAGTTTCTACAACAGTCTCTTCGAGCATCTCGTAGAGAATCATTTAGGATCGGCAGTGAAGTATCCCAGTATTGTAATAGTAATGTCTTCATTGTTCAATATGGGTTTGTTCTTTTCAATTTATGATTTAAATGAACCATAGTTAGATTTTTTATAACTGATCGTACCTACAAGTTTCCTATTAGGGCGTGGGACGTCTGGGTATCTTTCGGTAACTGTCTCACACGTTCTGGCCAAATTTTTGTGACACTTGCCGTATATTAACACTAAATTTAAGTAATTTTCGTTAGTATAGCCTAAACGCGCCATGATTTTAAAAATAGTTGGTAACTAAGTTTTGTAACACAGAGTGACGACCAAAAAATGCTACCTAATAATAATCACAATGCGGATTGACGGATTGTTAGCGACTTTTTTCCATGGCCAACTTTTTGAAATCAAGTACATACATAATTTCAATAGGTAATCTCTTTCGTAAGACCCTTTTTACCTCTTTCAATGGAAGCTTGGTGTTTTATAGAGACTTAATTTTTAGGAAGACAGTAATAAATGCATTATAAACTCATAATTTAGAAGCTTGCTATGTTTTTTAAAAATTTTCTCAAATTAACTTTCATATAATTTCTGATTTATGTGAAAACTATTGATTTTAGGTAAAGCGAAACCTAATACAATTTGAAAGCCAAATAAATTTCACGTAAGACGACGTAAGTATATACAGGGTGTCCTATTTGAAAATTTTGACTTATTCTGATTCAAAGTTCTGAAAAATGGCACACCGTTTAAGAACACCCTGTGTTGTAAAACTAAATTAGTTCCTTATGGCATTAAAGAACATCACTTACCGTTTAAGCGTAGCAACTTTTGTCTCATTTGATTCTGAAATAGTCCAGTTATTGATTTTTCAAAATACAGTCGAATCTGTCAAAATTTTTGAAAAAAGTTGAATAAATCAAAAACTAACGATTTAAAATATAGACTACCTTACATAAAATTAGTCTAGAATTTTATGCGTGGTAATAATATACAGGGTGTTCTATTTAAAATAACGAAGTTGATAGCGACTTTCCGGTATAACCGGAAGTGTAAGATTAATGATATTATTTAAGGCAGATAGGCCATCAATGAAAATGGCCAAGTACAAATTTTAGATTTCAAATCAACATAGATCTCGAGATATTTGTACTGTCCCTTCGTCGTGACACACCCTGTATGACTTTCATTAATTAAAAACAATTGACAACTATCATAATAATAATAAATCAACAAAACTATGAATTAGTGTTTAAGACTGGATTAGAAGTAATGTAATCTTAACACATTTCTGGGCTAGTTCCTATGCAGTTAGCATCTTAATATTTTTCTCAGTTTGTGGTGTGCATTAAAATATTAAAAAAAAAAAAAATTTCGTATGTAATAAGTGAACGTGGTAAAACTTTAATTTTGTTTGAGAACAACAAGTTTTATAAAAAGAAGATTTTAGAATCGTCAAGTGAAAAAAAGTGACGTTGTACAGTGAAAGGTTGTGGTGCAAAATTGTATATAATTTTTTAAGCCAGGCGTGGTGGCGTAAAATTCAACAACTTGGTTTGGCTGTAGATTACAGAAAAGAATACTGAAGTGGGTAAATTTTTAAGTTATGTGTTTGGGCTACAATATTTACCACCCAATGACTCCTATTTCATTGGGTGGTAAATACCGAAAACTATTCTACCTTAATTTTTTTATGCGATCCCCTTCAAATTGCCCTACTGATGATATAAATGCATTTTGCCAGGGGGCAACCACGGGCCATATTGTTTATACCGAAATTGTTTAAACAATTACATGCAATTGTTATTTTTTAACCTGACAATTTTTTTTATATTCTTTATTTGTATTTTAATAAAGCATCTAAAAAAAATTTGCCCGGTTGAAAAATAACAATTGCATGTAATTGTTTAAACAATTTCCGTATAAACAATATCGCCCGGGGTTGCCCCCTGGCAAAATGCATTTATATCATCACTAGGGCAATTTGAATAGGATCGCATAAAAAAATTGAGGTGGAATAGTTTTCGGTACTCATGCGCCGATTCGTGCTGGACTATACCTACTTTTTTAATTAATTTTTTATGTACTTGAAAAAAAAAATTCTTTAATTTTAGGAAACACTAGCATCCTAGTTGATTAAAACTTAAACCACAATCATGAGCCAGATGAAAAAAAAATTGTCAGCAATGTGTGCAAAGGGAAAGCTGTAAAAGATATATTTGAAAAGCCCTCAAAAATTATTAATAAAGAAATAGCAACTTCTTCTTATAAAAATGAGTTGACCATTTATGATTTGGAGTAAATACGAAAATGAACCGAAAGAAAAATAAAAATTTTCCCACACTGCCAAAAACAATATCAGAGGTGCATGAAGCAATAAGTTTAATAAATCTTTTAAAACTGATCCTAAAGAAAAGTTTCTGTATAATATAGTTTCATTAATACAGTTAAACAAATGTTTTATTTTATAATACTAATAATAATACATTTAGCCGATAGTTGGTGTAGATCCGTGATATATAATATTAATGAAAAATAAAACTTTATATATTGATTTATATATAAATTTTATTGTAAGTGACAAAAAGGTCCCTATGTAATGGAAAAATGATATACACTCTTTAAAAAAAAACAAGATAAGGATAACTGTTATCTTATATCTTAATATTTAAAAACATAGGATAAAAAAGATATTGAGGCATTTCCCACTGAAGAATAAAGCAAAATATGTAATAAGAAAAATGGCCATTCGTAGTTAAATCGATTTGGCAAAACGGATCAGTTAACCCTACCGTTGCCGTCAGCCTCCACCTGTCACTTTTTTAAAATAAGTAAATAAAAAAGGGACCCATTATAGTATATTACAATAAAACTTAGACTACTGAATATTTTGTTTGATTATCTAATCAAAAAAAATACCAGAATAAAACTGCCAAAAAATTAAAATATTATATCTGTAAATAAACGTCAACTTTTTGGACTGCCAACACAAAATACACATATGCTACTTTTTTTTGTAATTTCATATGATTGTAGAAATTTTTTTATTTGTAATTCGATCAGAAAGTTCTTTGCGGCTTTTAATAATTTTTTTTTTATTTTAATCGACAAAGAAGCACTTTCTGCTCTTAATATTCAAAAAGCTATTTAAATTAAATTAAGCAATGTGTAATTTAACAATTTTCGCTCTTGAGAAGAAAGTGACAGATGGTGGCAAACGCCAACTATCTTTTAGTAATTTGAAATTGGAACAGCCAGGTTTCAATAGTAACCGTAAAAAAATACATAAATAAAAAAATATAAGAAGTTATTTTAAATTTTTTAACTTTTTATAGTATTTAAATTAGTCCGTATTTTAAGACCCTGTCCTTTACGCTAGTTTTATTACTTAGAGTTTTAAATTTAGTTATTTTTTAGATTTTTAATTTGGCTGTTTTTTTATATAAGAAAACCTTTGAACTCATAGTTTAAAACTTAGGTATATTAATTTAAATAACAAAACTCGGCAGCCATCTTGATTTTTTTTTTAATTACGACAAAAAATAATGTTTTTAGCATGATTAAAAACTTTTAGATTCCTAGTTAAAAACAAATTTTTGCAGAAATAACAAAACTAGGCCGTTACACTTTTTTTATTTTTGTATTTTTTAAATTATTCTGCATTTTAAAACCCTGTAGTTTAAATTCGTTTTTTATTAAGTAGGTACTTTACCTTCTCATATTATATTTTTTTTATGTTAAATAACCAATAAAGTTCGTGGATATTTAATAATTTACCCTGTACAATTAGTTGTTTTTATTTATTTTATAATATTTATTAAGTGGGAATATTCGGTTTTCTGTTTTTTTTTTTTAATTTTTAATAAACACTTTAACTTTCATATTGCCGGACCCTGTACAAATAAAACTTATTTTTTACTTTTCTAAATTCAGTTAATTTTATGTTTGTAAATAATTTTATTATTAGTATTTTAAGTAGGTTGGATTTATTTGATTATGTAAGAAAACTTCTGCACTATAAGACTAAAGCAAAAATTAATTTTAAAAACAAAACTCTCAGACTCTGACTTAAAAAAAAATAAATAACAATACTAGGGCGTTATATTGAATTTTAAACTTTTTTATTTTTTCTAGCATTCAACATTTCTGCATTTTAAGACTAATTTATGGTCGTTTTTAAACGTACTAACTAATGTATTTGTTATTTTATTGCCATTTGTTTATGTTTGAAAAACTATATTCAAGCCAAAGATAGAATTTAAGGATGCGTGATCAGTAAATATGTATTTTGTATATCTTAAGGATCCCCCAGACCGACGCGAAACTTCCGCTGCCGCTGCGGAATAAGTTTCGCAGCGGACCAAGATACACAGCGGTATACGGAGATGCCTACACCAATCGGGGCGAATTCCGCCAGACTCGCAGCATTGCAGCGTTCTGCGGAATTGACGCTGCTTGCACGGAACTTCCGCTGGTCCGCTACAGTTTCGCGAGTATTCAGTTCAATTCAGTTGTGATTCTACACCTGTTTCATCATCTGATTTGTTAAAATGGCTGTAATAGAAAAATTAATTGAGTGTGTAAAAAATATCCCATGAATTAAATGAAACATATAATACGCCGAAGTCATCTAATGAAATATCGACAAGTCATTCATCTATTCATCAATCAAACCGTAATAAGCGATCAAAAAAAGTTATAGACGTTAAAAACCATTCTCCCACTGCTGCAGTAATAAAATATCTATCGGAAAAATCTAAATCATCCAATAATTTAACAGAATTACATCCACTAGAAACACCTAAGTAGATCTGGTGTCCGCGATAAAATCGCTGTTTGGTGTGAACAACTCAGTTTCGCTGCCGTGCCGTTAGCGAAATTTCCGCAGCGAAACTTTCGCGGCGGAAAAGTTTCGCGTCGGTCTGGGGGATCCTTTAACGGCGCAATCGTAGAAAGAATGCTTTGCCTTCTAAACTGAAATAAATGAAGTGAAGTACAGTTTTAAGAAAAAATAACGTCGAGTCGAGTTATAAACAAATCGGTCCATATGATCTGTAACGAAACCAATAAAATGTTGAAATTACGTTATAGTCGAGGCAATGAAGCATTTTAAAAGTAAATCTTTTAAGATAGGACGGATCGGAAAACGGTTTTTTGCATTTGCTTTTAAAAATTATTTATACTATTCCTACCTACTTTCTACTTAGTACAAACCGGAAGTTGCATTGCTGCAGCCAAAAATGCTTTCAAAAAATGCATTTTTTGAGAGATTTTTTGGCAAATTTAATAACTTTGTAAATAAGAGTCAGAATTAGCCCAAGTTAGGTAACCAGGGGGTTTTGAGGTCGCTGATCACGATTATAATGTGTAAATTGACCCCCCGAACACCTGGAGCTCAGGAACGTCGACGAACGTCATCTCCGGGGGACTATCCCGAACTGCATGCGAGGAAGGAGAGAAAATCGAGACCACGGAGTTTTTTGAGTCACTGAATTCAAATATGGTTCCAGCGAACACCCCACGAACACCTGGTGCGCCCTAACCTGGATGCGGACGTCATCTTCAAGAATTTTTCTGGAAATAGCGACGAAAACGAAATGAAAATCATTATGGGGGCATTTTGTGTGCGTTGAATCCGAATTTCATGTGGAAAACGACTCCCAGAACACTTGGTGCACCCTAACCTGGCTCTGAAAGTCATTCCCGAGGTTTTCCCGGACACAACTGAAAAATAGGAACCGACAATCGTTACTGGGGGTTTCTTGGGGCGCTGCAGTTAAATATTGCACTGGCGAACACCCCACGGACACCTGGTGCGCCCTAACCTGGATGCGGACGTCATCTTCAAGAATTTTTCTGGAAATAGCGACGAAAACGAAACGAAAATCATTATGGGGGCATTTTGTGTGCGTTGAATCTGAATTTCATGTGGAAAACGACTCCCAGAATACCTGGTGCACCCTAACCTGGCTCTGAAAGTCATTCCCGAGGTTTTCCCGGACACAACTGAAAAATAGGAACCGACAATCGTTACTGGGGGTTTCTTGGGGCGCTGCAGTCAAATATGGCACTGGCGAACACCCCACGGACACCTGGTGCGCCCTAACCTGGCTCTGGACGTCATCACCGAAGTTTTTCCAGACACAAGTGAAAATGACGAACCCAAAATTGCTAGGGGGGTTTTTTAAGTCGCCAAATTAAAATTTTACGCCGAACATGCCCTCCCAATACCTGGTGCATTGCATGAACGTCAACTAAACCTGATATTTTAGAGACTGACGTCAATTTACTTCAATAACTGTATGGAAGTGTTGATTCTAGTTAAAATATGTATGGAGGAAAGGAATAGAATGAATAAAAAGTCAAAGTTTATGTAATTTATATTTTAAAACACTTTTTTGAACTAAAATCAAATAAAATCCAACCGTTACTTCACCTAAGGGGCCATTCATTAATTACGTAAGGACAATTTTGGTCAATTTTGCCCCCCACTCCCCCCATGTAAGTATACGTAAGATTTCTCGAACCCCCTTCCCCTTTCTTACGTAAGATTCTATCTTTATCTTCTAAATAATAAACTGTTATGTGAGGAGAGGATCAGTTTCACTAAAACTTACAGTTCAACGTGGATCCATAATTTTTATTTTTTAACAAGGAATAATTTAAATAGTACTAGCAAACATAAAGTAGTAAAACTACAAACTCATAACATTGTTCATAAAATAAGTTATTTTTTATTTTTTTCAATAAACAACAAAAATTATTTAAATAAAATAAAAAATCGACTATACACTTTAAAATTAAGAAAAGAATTTGGAATCCAAAATGGAATTAGATTTTTAATCTTGAATTTTGATTCACGAAATATTACGTAAGACTGAATTTTACCTCCCCTTCCCCCAACGTAAGAACTTGTAGAGATTTTCTTAACCTCCCCTTCCCCCTCAATACCCTTACGTAATTAATGAATGGCCCCTAACCACATTAATCAATTACTTCGATTTTCTAATAAGCAACTAAATATCAAATTCTTTATCAAGTGACACATCCATAGTCTGCTCATTGTTTTCGTCATCGACAAATGTACTCATACGGGTAACATCTCCCTTATCTAAAGCCTCTGTCTCTGCCACAATAACGTTGTCAACTGAATATCTTTCAGTGTTCGTCGATGTCATATTTGAATTCAGCGCCCAAAGAAACCTCACGTAACGATTGTCGGTTAGTCTTTTTCAATTTTGTCTGGAAAAACTTCGGTGATGACATCCAGAGCCAGGTAAGGGCGCACCAGGTGTCCGTGGTGTGTTCGCCGGAAACATATTTGACTTCAGCGCCCCAAGAAACCCCCAGTAACGATTGTCGGTTCCTATTTTTCAGTTGTGTATGGGAAAACCTCGGGGATGACTTTCAGAGCCAAGTTAGGAGTTAGGGCGCACCAGGTGTTCGGGGAGTCGTTTTCCACATGAAATTTGGATTCAGCGCACAAAAAATGCCCCCATAATGAATTTCGGTTCGTTTTTGTCACTATTTCCAGAAAAATTCTTAAAGATGACGTCCGCATCCAGGCTAGGGCAGACCAGGTGTCAGTGTGGTGTTTGCTGGAGCCATATTTAAATTCAGCGACCCAAAAAACCCTGTGGTCTCGATTTTCTCTCCTTCCCCGCATGAAGTTCAGGATAGTCGCCCGGAGATGACGTTCGTCGACGTTCCTGAGCTCCAGGTGTTCGGGGGGTCAATTAACACATCATAATCGTGATCAGCCACCTCAAAACCACCTGGTTACCTAACTTGGGCTAATTCTGACTCTTATTTACAAAGTTATTAAATTTGCCCAAAAATTCCTCAAAAAATGCATTTCTTGAAAGCATTTTTGGCTACAGCAATGCAACTTCTGGTTTGTACTAAGTAGAAAGTAGGAAAGAATGGTATAAATAATTTTAGAAAGCACATGCAAAAAACCGCATTCCGATCCGTCCTATCCTAAAAGATTTCCTATATTTGACCTTTTTAGTGCTTCGTTGCCTCGACTATTATTATACTGTACATCAATAAATTTTAAATAAAAAAAATTAAAAGTAGTTAGACCAGACCTATTTTACTAAAGATATACCTACAGAATGATTAAAATTAAATTTTTATGTGTAAAATAGACAGTCACTAAATCATTTGTGGATGTCCCAATTCCACGAGGGCAAAGCCGCGGGTAAAAACTAGTATAAGTATATTATAACTACCGTAGTTTTATTATTATTTGAAAACCAAAAAATAAACTGTTAACAGTATTAAATATTAGAGTTTCTCTCCATCGAGGGTGGGTACTTTTTTGTTGAGTGGTGCAAATCGAACCTGTGACGTTGGTTGGGGAGAGTAATATTCAAAGAGTGCGTGCTGTTCACGTGATCATTCTATCTTTTGAACTTATAGTAAAATTTGTTGATATTTTATAAATTGCCCTGTATAAATTATATTTTTTTTTTACTTTATAAGATGCAATAAGTAAGAATATTTTTTTTTTTTATTTTTTATAACTACTTTAACTTTCCTATTGTTGGAAACCCTGTATAAATAAAACGTTTTTTTAAATGTTCTACATTCAGTTCTATTTTAGATTTGTAATTTCATGTCATTAATAGAATTTTAAGAAGTTGTTTTTCACTACATAAGAAAATTTTTTGCATTTCGAGTTCCCTGATAGAAACTTAGCGTTGGTCACCATGTTTTTTACTTTTGTTTTAGAACAAAAATTGTTAAATTTTCAATTGCTAATTTTAAATTACATACATATTTGTATTTTATTGCTACTTTTTATGTTTAAATACCAGTAAAATTTGTTTATATTTTATAACTCACCCTGTATAATTGACTTTTTTTTTATTATAAAATGTGCAATTAGTAAGTTTATTTGTTTTTCCGTTTTTATTTTTTTGTATTTTCAATAACTACTTTAACTTTTCTTTTGCCGGATCCTTTAGAAATAAAACTTATTTTTTTAACATTTGAAATTAAGTTATTTTTCTGTTGCTAAATAATTTTATTCATAGTAATTAAAGTCAAATGCTAGATACAGTAGACAACCACTAACACTGTTTCGGCATAAATAAAGAATTATACTGCTGGCACCATCTATCTATGAATGAAAAGAATTACGAAACTAAACGATCACGGCATCTAATCACAAAAGACAGGTTTACACCACACACCAATTTACTAATTTTGAGGTCCGACTCTGTCGCTGTTTCTACCACTAGATATTTCTACAAGGTCACACTCCCATGCATGGGCGGTCGCAATTTCATGCAGTCGTCAGCGCTTTCATGCGATTTAGGTCGAAAACAGGCGCTGTTTCTTGCGTTTTAGGAACATATATATATATATATATATATATATATATATTGTGATATTATCCTATTATATGTTATAAATTAAAGAACAGATCAAATTAAGTTATTAATAAATTCATTAAAAAAAAAGGAATATTCTTGATCCTGGGCAGAATACAAAGTTTAGGTTGTATATAAATAGTATTAATTTTCTTCAAGTTCCTTAGTTTTAGTGTTGTTTTAATTTTTTCTTCGTTCCTAAAAAAGGAAACATAAATTTAAAAATAAAATATAAGGAGTACCATGATATATTCATAATTATAAATAAAAGGAATCATTTAAATTTCTTTCTATAAAACAAGAAATTTGTCTGAGAAAGTATGCTAGAAATAATATTTTTTTTTATGCAAAGAATAAGTTCAAATATAAATTAAATGTAGAATTATATGCTGTATTAACTAATGCATATGAGTATTTAAAAGCTATTATTATGGTTTAAATTTTAAATGAAAAAATTTATTAAAAGAATGAAATGAAAAGTTTTAATATTAATAGTAATAAATAAAAAACATAAATTTGTATAAGAATCCTAGGTATAAGATAAATTGTAAATAGAAATTAATCAAGTGCACGGATGTCATAAATTAAGTTATTGTCAAGTAGGCATCAGATAGATACTAATAAGAATTGTTAGGATAGTTGTTTTTTGTTATTTTTGTTTTGGAAGTTGTTGATTTTAAACGACTCTCTCTTGTTTTTTGTTCAGAAAGAGGAAAGACGTGTTAAATTTGCTCTTGTAATTTTTTACGATTTTTATTAAAAAATTTCAATATAAATCAGTCTTGAGTAATTGAATATTATTATAAACGTCTGTAAGAAGAAAACTAAAGTATATTGGTAAGCAGAAAGTTAAATTTTATATAAATAAAAGAAATCAGAAGATGAGAACGTGATAGCAAATGGTGCTATGAATGTAATCTTGAATTTCCAAGTACGTGTTAAATAGAAAGAAGGAATAAGTACATACCAGCGTTGCAGAGTTCATTAAGCAGTTAGAAGACCTTTTTCTTGAACGAGTTTATGGTTTCTTTTGATAATCCTGTAGCAGACTAGCTGAGAGAATTCATAGATCCTGGAGTTACGGTATTAATATTGCACTATTCACCTTAATAAAGAACTTTCTTGTGTTTTCTATATATAATTGGATGAACAATTAATTTCCTCGTTTTCACTTTTACTCTATTCACATATTTTATTAGTTTTAAGAATTTTTTGATATGTATAATACCACCATTTATTAATCTTTTCATATCATTTTACTCACATAATTAGTAATCATAGAATCTCACATTGACGAGAAGATAGGTTACAGATCTTCTTCTTTTTAATTTAAACATCCATAGGTATCATTTGGTACATAATAGTTATTATGCATATAATTTCAAGACAATATTAAATTAATAAAATAAAACATTGGATTCTGCCCTGAGATAGAGTCGTTGATAAAAAAATTTATAAACAATAATTCAATTCACATCAAATTTTAAAGTTAAATATAATTATTTTAAATTTACATCATTTTAAATATAACATATAATCAGATAAACAACACAAAATTATAAACAATTAATAATATACATTTACATTTTCATATATATATATATATATATATATATATATATATATATATATATATATATATATATATATATACAAAAGGGAAAAATTATTGGGCATGTACGCAAAAAGGATCAATAAGGCCACGAGTAGGAATGGTAACCGCAGACATGCATGTTTCTGGCTCATTAGCCGTCATCAGTGCGGCATAACCAAGTAGGGTATTGCACTTGGCTAGCAAAAGTGTTGGGTACTTGGGAGCAAAGGATGTTAGGGAAACATGTGTAAAGAAACATAAAAACACAAAAACAACGAAAGCTCACACAGGAGTCCTATCGCCATTTTGTGCTTTCAGCCAGCTGTGCCAATGGGTTTTCGGCTAGCAACCAGCGTCGCAACGTTGGCGAAACGGACTCATTGTGTTTGAGTCGTTCTAGGCCCAGGATATGAAATAAACAAAGTGCCAAGAAAACGCGTATTAATATAAACAAAAGGGAAAAATTATTGGGCATGTACGCAAAAAGGATCAATAAGGCCACGAGTAGGAATGGTAACCGCAGACATGCATGTTTCTGGCTCATTAGCCGTCATCAGTGCGGCATAACCAAGTACCCAACACTTTTGCTAGCCAAGTGCAATACCCTACTTGGTTATGCCGCACTGATGACGGCTAATGAGCCAGAAACATGCATGTCTGCGGTTACCATTCCTACTCGTGGCCTTATTGATCCTTTTTGCGTACATGCCCAATAATTTTTCCCTTTTGTTTATATTAATACGCGTTTTCTTGGCACTTTGTTTATATATATATATATGTATTTTTCCACGGAGAAGGATTATATCATATGCTCATTGATGCCACTCGCCACCAGGTGGCACTGTAAAGTAGCAACTTCTGCCCTGTTCAACCGATTGTCATGAAAATTGGTATGCATATGTATTTTTCCACGGAGAAGGTTTGTATGATATGCTCATTGATGCCACTCGCTACCAGGTGGCGCTGCAGAGTAGCAACTTCTGCCCTGTTCAACCGATTGTCATGAAAATTGGTATATATAAGTATTTTTCCACGGAAAAGGTTTATATGCTATGCTCATTGATGCCACTCGCCACCAGGTGGCGCTGCAGAGTAGCAACTTCTGTCCCGTTCAACCGATTGTCATGAAAATCAGTATCATGATGTATTTTTGATGGATAAGATGAATATGATATTCGTATTAATGGAAGTTACCACCAGATGAAGCTTCCATGTATCAAATTCGATACTGATGAATAGATATCTATACGAATTCGTATAAATATAAGTTCGAAAAATATATTTTTGGTGCGATAAGTAAAACAAAACGATAAACTTTCTTTTCTTCTCTATCTCTTCTCTTTTATCTTTCTTAAATTTATTTTAGTTGTTGGCGTAGCAACGCGCGCCTAGTACATCTATATACAATAAAAAAACAAAACAAAAATCCTAAAAATTTGAAAAAAATGAGAACAAGACATCAGTGTTAGGCGGTACGAAGTCCGTCGGGTCAGCTAGTTGAAAGATATATATTGATTGTGATTTTAGTGTAGTCTGCAGTCGGCGATTATGCTTTAAGCTCGCTGACGGATAACATATACCTTGTACTGACAAGGTGCAAATAAACCGAAACCGGTCTATAAGTTATGTTGTCTCTTCTAATTGCAAACAAGAATGTTTCTTTTTAGTTAAATTGTCAATGTCTTTAAAAATGTTTTTCAAAAACTCGTAAAGCGATAGAATAATTAATATTCTGCATTCTGCATTAATTATTGATTAGATACTATTTTTTATTGGACATCTCAAAAGCATTTGATCTTGAACAAACTGCATTCCTGCGGACTCTCGCTAAATCTTTGCAGATGGATATCAAACTTTCTCTCCAACAGGCACATCCAAGTTGCCGTAGATATATATTCCTTCAACCTCTACAAGATCAACGTTGGAGTTCCCCAAGGATCGGCTCTAGCTCCTACTCTATTCCTTTTACACATTAATGATTTACTAGAAGCCACTAATAACCCGATACATTTATTTATTAATATTAACAAGTTAACAACAGTTGCATTTACATGTTAATTTCAAAATATTTAATAGCTACTGCTAAAATTTGTGGTAGCACAATGGATTTAATAAAATCTGTGTGTGCACCAATTTTAATTTGACATATTATTGATAGCTTAAGGTTTTTAGATACATTAACATAGACATATGATCTTGTTGTTAAGTGGATATAAATATCTATTATTTAACAATTTACAATAGTTTAAAATACTTATAAGTTTATTAAATAGTTTGAGTACATATTCATTGATTTTATTTTTAATTTTTTTATAAGGTAACATCTTAAACTCTACTGGAAGCATGTTGTAAATCTTTGGACCCAAATAGTATATATGTCTTTTAGTAATGGACAGCCTAATTTGGGGTAGAACGACATTCTGACAGCTAGCATTTCTAGTGTTTTTTTTATGTTGTATGGTCTTCTTAAAACTATACCCCGGCCGCTGAAAAGATGGAATTCAAGGATTCTTGATCAGTGAATACGGGCATCTGAACGGCTTAATCTTACGATGTAACGCCTTCTAAACTGCAGTAAACGAAGGACAGTTTAGTTAGACTGTACTCATACCAAAGATGATATAGAGGATTTTATCTATATAGAGCACGGGAGCCAGCCGATACGACCAGCACGAAATAGAAAGAGAGAGGACAACTAGTGCGTCGTTTTATTGAAGTAGGTTATGTCTTTGTCAACAACGTTGGGCATGCCAGCGTATGCGTGATTAGACAAAGACAACCAGACGCACTAGTTGCTCTCTCTCTTTCTATTCCGTGCTGGCTTTCACTTGTGTGCGTTCCTATGGCTCACGTGCTCTATATCTTATATCTCTATGGTTAAGAAACAGCAAGCTTGCATATTTCAGATAAATACGAGGTTATAAATAGTTCATATTGTAAAATAAATTCATTCTCAATTTGTCCATCATTAATTAAAGTTCTCTGTTAAAAAATAAATTTGTTTTTAAAAATCCTGTCGGCCCATGCCTATAGTTAACTGTGTGCATAACGTTAGTTACGTCGTGGATTTTAATCCTTTACGGGAAGTTCCTACGGCAGAAACTTTAATTGTGTGAAAAAGACTTTCTTGTGGGTGCCAAGACGACGAATACGTTCCAGCAGCCAAACAACAGGGGAGCAAGGATTGGATTTTACGAAAAGTGAGCTAAGTAAGTTTCCTTTTTTATCCTTTCCTATTTTCATTTGTGGCAAATTTGGGAATCATCAGTTGTAAAATACTAAAGAATATAGTAAATTTTACAACTTGGTCTTTTTGGTTTTATAGGAAATAAGACTTTAAAAGACCAAGGGTCAATTTGGACCGCATTTAAAAGTATTATTGAATCTAATATTTTTGAATATAGTTTTCTTAAGTTTTTGAAAAATAAAACCTCAAAATTGAGGAAATAATAAATAGTATATCAAATTTAAATATTATTGAAGGTAATAAATTATCAACTTTTAAAATTGTCCATCGATACAATACCAGTATTTAATGGAGACGGAGGTACTCTAGAAATATGTATTGAACACTGCGAATGTTTAATAAATCAATATAAAAATGTAACAAATATAAATGATCCTATTAATAGTTTTCTATTAAGAGCAGTAATAGGAAAATTATCAGGCAATGCCTTAATGCTAGTCGGCTCTAGACCAGAAATCAGAGCTTGGATAGATTTAAAAAATTTACTTAGATTAAGTTTTGGGGATCAGAGAAATCTGGACTGTCTGGTTCAAGATTTAATTATAATGAAACCCTTTAAAAATGAATCTTTTTGTGCATTTGTCCAAAGAATACTTAAGGCACGAAGCACAATAAACTCAAAATTAATGTCTTTAAATTTAACAGTAGCTGAACGTAAATTCAAAACAGAAAATTATGACGAATTAGCTTTGAAAACCTTTATTAGAGGTTTAACAGGTCGAATACAAGATTTCGTTAGATTAAGAAATCCTAATATATTAGAATTAGCTATTTCATATGTAACAGAAGAAGAAAATTTTATATTAAGTCCAAAACAGAATGGTTACATTCAAAACTTAAGTAATTCAACAACTAGAAATTTGCAAAATAATTTAAATAGACAAAATTCAAATTTTAATCAAAATCAAAGTACAAGTAGCTTTCACAATAATAATAATTTTCAAAATTTTAATAACCAAAGACCTTTCACACCTCAACAACAACAACAAACATTTCCAAATCAACCCATAAATATTCAACCAAGGCAAAATATGCCTCAACCTAGATATTTCAACAACAGACAAGTTTTTGGTAACCCCAAAAAACTTGTTAATGTATTCAAACCAACGGGATAAAGTACAAACAATAAACCAGAACCAATGTCAATTTCAACTAGGAACAAAAACGTTCAAAAATCTTATCCCAGACCAATGGAATTAAATAATTTAGGGACCGAAGATTTCATAGAACCTATTTATTTCGAAAATCCTTTTGAAACTGAATACACAGAACAAACTTCTGATGATATTCAAACTTTTATTGAACATTTTGAAAATACTTACGATAATACGAATGATTGTAATTTTGACAACAATAATGAGGAAGTTTTCGAAAATGTAAATTTTCCTATGGTTTCGACAATAGACCAGAAAACGTGATAAATATTAATCCCTTAGCGGAAAATGAATTACCTTTTATTTATATTCCACTATTAAAAGCTACATTTTTAGTAGATACTGGCAGTACAAAAAGTTTAATTAATTCGGAAATAGCTTTCAGTCTTTTCAAAAATTTTATTAGAAATGAAGATTTTCATATACAAACATCTCATAACATCAGCTATCATAACAAAGTAGTTTTTATCCCAATTAATGATATTTTTAATGTAAATGAAACATACAAGTTTTATATTTTTAATGTTAATAGTAAATATCAAGGTCTCATTGGAATGGACCTTTTAAAAAAATTAAAAGCTGTAATTAATATTGATACGAAATTATTGGTAACTCCAAAAATAAAAATTCCTTTAAATTTTGATAATGTTCCGAAATTAAATGAAAATTTTAAGATAGATAATTATTCAATAACAATTCCTGGTAATACTGAACAAGTAGTAAAACTGCCTGTTTATCAAAAAGAAGGTATCGGTTTACTTGAACAAATAACTTATGATGACAATGTAACATCTCATGAAGGGATATGTAACATAAAAAACTTTTTTATTACAACAACTATAACGAACAAAAATGATGACCCAATTACGATACCAGTTGTAGAACCATTTATAGTACGGGAACTTAATACAAATGAACTTCATTTTATAAATAGTAAAACAGATTCAAATTGTAATCAGAAATATGAACAAATTTTAAACGAAAATTTAAACAAATTAAATTTAGAACACTGTAATCATGAGGAAAAACAAGCAATTTCAGACTTGTGTTCTCAATACAAAGATATATTTTATTCAGAAAAAATTCCTTTAAGTTTTACAAATGAAATTAAACATAAAATTAATTTAACAGATGAAAGACCTATATTTTCAAAATCATACCGTTTCCCGGAAATACATAAACAAGAAGTGTCTAAACAAATAAGAGAAATGCTCAAACAGGGCATAATTAGAAATTCAACCTGTCCATATAGTTCAAATATATGGATCTTACCAAAGAAATTCAATAAAAAGACGGGACAACAGTCATATCGAATGGTAATCGACTATAGGAAACTAAATGATAAGACGGTGGGAGATAAATATCCAATCCCAGTAATTTCGGACCTTTTAGATAAAATGGGACGTGCAAATTATTTTACAACCCTAGACTTAGCATCTGGATATCATCAAATTGAAATTGAGGAAACTGATATTCCGAAAACAGCATTTTCGGCAATGAATGGTCATTACGAATTTACCCGTATGCCATTCGGTTTAAAAAACGCGCCCTCAACTTTCCAACGTGTCATGGACAACGTTTTAAGGGGTTTAAATAATGTAATTTGTGTAGTTTATTTAGACGATATATTAATTTTTAGTAGTTCATTACAAGAACACATTTCGAACCTAAAAGCAGTATTTGAAAGATTAAGAAAAGCTAATTTCAAAGTACAACTCGATAAATCAGAATTTTTACAAAAATCAGTAGGTTATTTAGGTCATGTAATTACACCTGAAGGTGTTAGACCAAATCCGGATAAGATCAAAGGAATTGAAAATTTCCCAATTCCTAAGACTCAAAAAGAAATAAAATCATTTTTAGGCTTGTTAGGTTACTACCGACGTTTCATAAAAGATTTTGCTAAAATCACTAAACCATTGACCCAGTGTCTAAAGAAAAACGCAAAAGTTATTCACGATCAAAATTTTATTCAAAGTTTTAATACCGCTAAGAAAATTTTATGTAATCAACCTATTCTTCAATACCCTGATTTCACAAAACCATTTATATTATCTACAGACGCTTCAAACGTCGCAATCGGGGCAATATTATCACAAGGTACTATTGGTCAAGATAAACCAGTAGCCTACGCATCTAGAACCTTAAACGAAACAGAAAAAAGGTATAGTACCACGGAAAAAGAGTTACTTGCTATAGTATGGGCTTGCAAGTACTTTAGGCCTTATCTCTTTGGACGAACATTTACCATTGTAACTGACCATCGAAGTTTAGTATGGTTATTTAATATCAAAGAACCAAATTCAAAATTAATTAGATGGCGTCTTAAACTAGAAGAATATGATTATAAAATTGTAGATTAAACGGTAACGCGGACGCTTTGAGCCGTATCCAAATTAACGCAATAGAAAATGAGTCAATAATAAATAAACCGGGCGATATAAATCAAGAAAGTTTAGAACTACTTAGAAGTATAGCCAAAGACCCTAGAAATTTTATGTCGGAGAAAGATTTCGAAGAAGCGGGATCTAGTAAAAAACAGAATGAAAAACAAAAAGTAAATGTAATATCTGATATTCAAATTAACCCTCCAAATGAAGCACCATCTGACGAAACACCTCATTCTCTATTATCAAAGGAAACGCAAAATGATGGTATTTTAATATTAGATGAAATAATTAATAATAAAAATAATCAAATATTAGTCTTTAAAAACAATTTGAACAAGCTTTCAGTAGAAACCGAAAATTATGAAAATCAAAAAATAATTACTGTTAAATTGCCTATAAACAATAATCGAAAATTAATAATAGACTTTTTAAAAATTATTTAAGTCCAAATAAATCATATTTTATGTATTTTGACGAAAGAGCCTTTATTCCACCGTTTAATGTAATATACACAGAAATATTTAGAAAAGATTATTTAAAATTAACTATGTGCACCAAAATGATAAATACAGTTAGAGATCTAGAAGAACAAATAATGTTAATTAAAAATCACCATGAAGGAAAAACTAATCATAGGGGCATAGATGAAACATTAAATTATTTAAAAAGAAATTACTTTTGGACCAATATGAAGAAATCAATAAGCACTTATATTAATTCTTGTGACATTTGTCAAAGAACTAAGTACGCACGCAAATTACCCTACGTACCACTAAATTTAGTTGAAACCGCTTCAAAACCTTTTGAAATTTTACACATTGATATTTTTCATTATAATAAAAATCAGTATCTAACAATTTTAGATCCTTTTTCAAAATTCGCTCAATGCATCCCTATTGAAGGAAAGAACGCAATAAATGTTTGTGATGCACTAATGAAATACTTTACAAGTTTTGGTGTTCCACATAAAATTATTTTAGACAGTGGAACCGAATTTAAAAATGATACAGTTCGTGAACTTCTAAATTTACATAAAATCAAAATTCACTTTACTACACCTGGCCATCATGGGTCAAATGGACCAGTAGAACGTTTCCATTCAACCCTGATAGAACAATTACGTATTTTAAAAGAAAAACACCCTAACGAAGACAATTTAATAAATTATGCTGTATTGGGTTATAATAGCTCGATACACAGTGCTACAGGCTTCACACCTTTCGAGTTAGTATTTGGACATACTAATTCTCGTAATCCCGACGAGGTTTTCAATTCGAAAGAATTATTTTCGAGTTACGTTGAAAACCATAAAGAAAAAATAAAACATATTTATAGTAATGTTAATCAAAAGCTAGTTAAAGATAAAGAAAAAGTAGTTAACAAGCATAACGTAGAAGGGGATAGAAATATGGAATTTAAAGTTAATCAAATAGTATATAAGAAAAATCCTTATTATAGAAATAAGAAAAATAACAAATTTATAGGTCCTTACATAATAACCAAAATGTTAGAAAATAATAAAGTTGAAATCAAAAATCAGAAAAATAAATTATACGAAGTTCATATTAAAGAATTAAAAAAGCCTCATTGTCTTTTTCAGGAGGAAGATAATGAAAATTCCGATAATAATAATCCCATTGTACCTAGCAGTACAGATTAGAAGTCAAGAAATAACTTTAACTGACATCAGCGATTCTCCTGGTATTTTACGGTTTAGATTAGGTACAGTAAATATAGTCACAAAGAAACATATTTTCTTCCATGATATAAATATTAAAACGATGAGAACACAGATTGAAAATATAATAAATTCATTTAAACTTTTGAATAACACTGTCTACCGTGATAATAGTATAGAATTGTTATCTTTGCAAAATAAATATGAACATATGAAACCCATAGTAAATGATTTACTTATTAAATTACAAAACATAAATTTATTTAAAATTAAAAGACCTAAACGAGGATTAATTAATTTAGGTGGTAGTATTTCTAAATTCCTATTTGGAACCCTTGACGCCTCAGATGGGGAAAGAATTGAAAAAGCAATTAATACTTTAAAAAATAATCAACAAAAAATAGTACAGGACATTAATACTAAATTATCACTTTCTAAAGAATTAGTAAATAAATATTCAAAAACTATGGGCGCAATTATCACTAATCAAAAACGAATTGAAAAGTTTATTAACGATCAAAAAATAATTATGGACGAAGTCACTGACAGTTTTTATAAATTTTCCTTATGTTCAAATTTACTTGACCAAATAATTTTAAATACAAATATGATATATAATTTTATAGAAAACCTCGAAAATGCTATTACTTTTGCTCAATTGCATATTGTACATCCAGATATCTTAACCCCTCAGAACTTACAAGATATTTTAAAAGATTTACGTAAACATTATGAAAATGATGAAATATTAGATTTAAACATAAATTCTTGGTATTCAACAATTCATACAAATTGTTATTTTACAACTGATAATATAATTTTTGCTATAGAAGTTCCTATCCTATATCCCAAAATCTTCCAATACTTTCAATTATTTCCAATTCCAACAAAGAATGATACTATAATTATCCATAAAAAGCCCTACTTAGCTCTAATCAATAATACCTACCAATACATGGAAGAAATTTGTATCCGAGTCGAAGAACACTATATTTGCCCACAAATTCAATTGGAAATCAACACCCCTGATTGTGTTATGGCCCTTATTCAAGACAAGAAGCCCTCCTGCATCCAAGTGCTAATCCAGCACCCTTCTCTAATGTTTAACAAAATAATGACGAATATTTAGTAGTCATTACTTCAGAAGAAATGAAAATCAGAGCCCACTGTCGAGATGACCAATACATCTTAATTCACAAGACAGCCCTGGTCCATGTTCCCGAAAATTGTAGCATCGAATATTCAAGGTTCAAATTTGGTAACCAAAAAGTCAAAACTTTTGGAAAGCCCTTCATTCTACCGCAAATCCACAACAGTGTGTCAGGATTCCAGGTTCGACAACAGAAACCCCTGTCCATAGAAGATATCCCTCTGGAGGACATCCATAAACTTCAGAATCATATTCTGGCTATCAACCCCTTGTCAACAGAAGACATCGATGGTTTGACATCGACGAATTGGATCCAATGGATCGTCATTTCCCTCATCATTATCCTAGCCCTCAGCTACTTGGTCTGGAAGTACAACAAGAAATATAGGAGGAAGAAAGAAGAAAAGAAGTCTTCGTCTTTCCCAGAACCCGAAGCCTTCATCTAAGGGTGGAGGAGTTATACGTGGCAGCCAGCGCTACGAACAAAGAAGTTAAGAAACAGCAAGCTTGCATATTTCAGATAAATACGAGGTTATAAATAGTTCATATTGTAAAATAAATTCATTCTCAATTTGTCCATCATTAATTAAAGTTCTCTGTTAAAAAATAAATTTGTTTTTAAAAATCCTGTCGGCCCATGCCTACAGCTAACTAGCAACTAAAAATGATAAAATAAAAAGTTTTTAAACAAAAATTAAACCTCCTTCAAAAAACCCACAAATAAAATCTTTATTTCTTAAAAAAAATTGGAAACAACTACGCATCAATTTTGATTTCCTTGAAGTCGGCTCCAATGGCAAATTACCCTCTATTTTAATCTTAGCCACAGCCCTACTTCACTTAACTTAAAGTAAAGTACGGCTGTGTCTTAGCTATTTAATCTAGATTTCGAATGTTAGTAACTCAAATCTTTTACAAAGATATAAACCATTGGAGCCGATTTCAAGGAAATTGTCGTAATTTTAACATATTTACATTGGTAATATTGACGATTGTTGATTTTTATGATTTTATGTATTCATCACCTATTGTTTTTTGATATATATAGACTAGTAACAGTTAATGTCAATGGAAAAAAAATTGTCACGTCTAGTTTTGAACATAGACCAAAAGTTTTGAAATAAACAGAATTTTTTGAAGCTGATTTGTATAATATCCGAACAATCTTGTGCCGGAAAACCGGGTAGGTTTTCAACGGCAGGATACATCGAAATTGGTTCTTTGCTGGAATACCATCTAGGTAGTCAACGGTAGGCTCCAACGATATTGTGGCGACCGTGACAGGACAGTTGTATAAATCAAGATTTCAAATTCTGTTATACGTTTTAAGATTATAGTGTATATTATCTGTAAATTCGTGTAGAAATGTCTGACACCGAGTTGGCTGAGCGTAATGAACCAAACCTTAACCCAGTTGGATCTACAGAAAATGCAAGAAAACACAGACGAGTTTTGCGATGTAATTTCACCAAATTTGCCAAGGAACTTCAAAATTTATTAAGCAAAAATCCTGTGGTACCTGGAGACGTCGAGGTTAGTAAGTAAGTAAGTAAGTACAGCTAGTTATAAACAGTAATTACAATTTTAACTTAACTATAGGTTACTTAAATAATTCCTAATTCTGTTTTTAAAAATACCTAAATTTGGAGCATCTTTCATATCTTTTGGCAATGCATTATAAAGACGAATTCCTTCCTGAAACAATGAGCCCATTAAAAAAGTTTTTTTTGTGAAATCAATATGAAAGTTTTCCATTGATCTCATTGTACGTAAATGAAGATCAGATCTCTTGACAAGTAGTGTACTAAGATATCTTGGGTTGTGATGAATTATTTTGTATATTAGTATTAAATTTGCCATTTTAATGTTTTGCTCAAATGAATACACAACCCCCATCAAGGTGGCTGACCCAAAGTGGAGAAATTTATCGAAATTTATTTCAAAATTAGGTGCATTTTAGGTGCTATTTAGGTGCGCAAAACAAAAATTAGGTGCACTAACCGTTTTTGAAATATTTACGAAAAACCATGGGACCGCCAGCCTTTAACAACCTAGCTGACCCATAATAAAAAAAAACAAAAAACAGGGATTGAATAATCTTTAAATTAGGTGCTAATTAAGTGCTTTTTAAAACACGAAACATAAAATAAAAAATTTAAAAATTAAACGTCTTAAAATTGAATATATTGATTGTGTATGGCAAAATGCCACATTTCTTCTTGCACTTTGAACCAAAATGGACATCGGCAGTTTAGGAACAGTTAGAAATCGGTAAAAATTTCTTGTCCTGTAATTTTTTTAATGGATAATTTGGAAGGTCGCCACAAAATTTTTTTTTATTTTTTTTAACTCGGACCGCTGAGCGTGACTTGCAACCGGTCATTTCCGGAAATAATGATTAATATAAAATTCACTTTGTCAGAGATTTAAGTGCTTATTAAGTGCAATAGTTTCACGAGCAAAATAAACTACTAATGAGCAATTTCAACTGAAAATATTTGGCCAAAGTTTTCTTGCGTCTCAACTAAGAGTGTCAATCTGCACTTTTTAAGCACATGATCAAGATCAAGATCATTAAAATTTTCTTGTAATTCTATTACTTAATAATTCTCTTTTAATTTTTTTTAAACTGGGACTGCTGAGCTTGTTACCGGTCACTTCCAAATATAATAATTATTATAAAAAACTGTTTGTCAAATATTTAAGTGCTCAGTAAGGGCAACAGACTCAATAGCAGAACAAACCGCTGATGAGACAAGTCAACTAGAAATTCTTAGCCTAAGTCTTAAACCAAGTGTGTCATTCTGCACTTTCTAAGCACTTAAAAACTGGTACAAATACCTACGAAATAATCCCATAAAATTTCCAAAGTTTTTTTTTTGCGCGTAGTTCTGATAATTAATTGACTTTTAATCTGGACTTAAAACTTCTCTGCCGTTTTTTATCTGTACTCAAAATGAAGCGCACCTATTTGAATTACTCAAAAATTATTTATACCATTACTTTTCTCCTCCAAGACATTTCAACTAAAAAATTCGAACAATTAAAAAACTTCTCAATAGGTAATTATTTTTTTTATTTAAATTTTAGCTAGAAATGTTTTATCAAAGGTAATACCACGAGTCCTTAAAATTTTATCGATAAATTTTTAGTTTCCACGAAAACTTTTTTATTTGGCAAAAATACGAAAACAAACTGAAATGTGATAAAATCACGAGTCCGTAGGACGAGTGATTTTATCATATTCAGTTTGTTTGAGTAGTTTTGCCTAAAATAAAAAAGTTTGAGTCTGGAAAATAAAAATTTATCTAGTAAAATATTACAGGACGAGTGGTATTTGAGAAGATTATTTTTTGAACCATTCTGTACAAAAACTACTTTATTTAAAAAACTTCCTAGAACAACTTATATTTCATAATTAACACAAACGAAATGCCGTTACCCCTCCTATTAATTTATCCTGTACACTAGATAGTATTGTCAGTTGTCGTGAGCGTCGTGAAAACAGGGTTAGAATTTGAATAAATATTTATTTTTATACCTATTTATACAATTATATTATTAAAGAGAAAATTACCAAAATTAAAATTATTAGGAATATCTATTTAAAGTTTGCCTGTAGGCATATAAAAGTTTTAAATGTATGCAGAACCAGGAAGCAGGTTAGTTTTAAAGTACCTACATATTTGATTTTTCATTATCGTTTATACTTTAGATGAATTGAATTGTGATAATAATAATAACAAAATATATTTCAGAATATTTAGATAATATAAATGAATGTTGATTTATAGTAAGGTACTTATAAACAAGAAAATTGATTGTTCAATATTATTGAATTTTTGACAGTTCTATAATTTTATCAATACTAGTAAAACCACTAGTGGTTTTATCAATATAAACCGGAATGATTGGCTAGATTTAGCATAAAACATTGAAGATTAAGTGTTTTGATTGGACGAAATCACAAAATTGTGATATTTTGACAGGTGAAAAAAATAATCTAAGAGAAAAATTAAAGTAGTAAAACAAGGGACTCAACGAATGTCGAACTAACCTATTTAGCCCTGCTTATTTTAGAGTAGAGATCAAAAACTATCATTATTTTCAACAATTATCTCTAATTGTTATTTCAACTACTAACAATTTTCAAAAAATTATCAATTTTTCTATTAAAAAATATTTATTTTCAACACTTTTTGTACATCAAATTAAGCTGTACTTAACATAATTAACATTTTTTTATAACTATACACTATATATTATAAAACTTTTATCAATAAAAGTTAATCATTTTTTCTGTATCGACTAGTGGTATAAGCGCAGGTGATATCTAATCCCTACTATACATAATCAATTCTGGATTAACAGCAAATCCAGCCGGTCTTTTAATTTCTTTGCCATCAAATTCTGCCCACTTTCCATTTCTATTGTAAAATGTTGTGTAATGACCTATGTTACCCAAGTCTTGTTTCTCTAAGTTTCTTGTTGTTCGGGTTGTCATGTGCGCCGATTGAAAATGGATCAACCCTCGGAGATAAAATGGTTCGTTCATAAATGACAACTTTAATTTAAGAGGTATATCTCTCAAAAGTATATCTGGGTCAATTTCTTTTTCTGTTTTTGGTCAAAACCCGGTACAATTGCGAGTAAGACGAAGTTATCTGAAATGGAATTATAGAATAATTAGTCACCTTATTTAAGTGGTTCTCTCAGAATATATCGTATAAATAAAAGTTGAAACAATTTTTACTATTACATTTTTGTAATTAATGAACAAATTTTAAACCAACTGAATTAAAAAAAATTAAATTGTAGGCAATATAATTTTTTCAACTAAAAAATTTTTTATTATTTGAAAAACAGAACAGCATTATTAGGAGTAAACGAAATCATATTCATTTCTTAAAATGATGAATATATTTGTATTAAAAAAAAAATCAATTTTTTTCCCATTGAAATTTCTTAATCGAATTTTTTCCCACTAAAATGCAATTTTTACCTGCTACTTCTATGGATGTTGTTTCTATAGAGGAACAGATGAAGCATTTGCTTGAATCTATGATAATATCTTGTTCCATAAGCTTATCTGGCGTCATAGATATCAATGAGCTCTTTGTTACATTCAGAGATGTATGCTTACGTAGTTTTTCATGACTTTTTTGACATCGTGTTCTCTCAACAAAAGAGGGTACACCCTGCAGTAGCTTTTGAGTCAACTCTTTAATAGTTGTGGAACAATCGACCATATAACATTGAAGTTCATCGTTACCTCGTTTGGGAAACAAATTTTTCAAAATATCAGCCCGAAGAAGATATGATTGTGCTGTAATTTTGTCTTTTGATTTGGTAACCAAATAGCAAAATGAATTTGCATCTGAGTATTTTTTTACAAAGTTCTCAAAAAATGTTGGTACAACATTTAATGTAACTAAAAATAATTGAAATAGAGCATCAAATGCGCAAGTATTTATATAATCAATTTTTTGGTTGCCCATCTCTAACAGCTTTCAATCGTTTATTGTCCCCTTTTTTCAAAATTGGTATTTTTTGCAGCTCAGACTTTGATGCAAAAGTTTGTGATAAGAATCTTTTCTTGAGATAACAATTTTTAGACTTAGCTTGCTTCTTGCTGGATTTTAAAATTTGTCCTCTCCAATTTTCCTGCTCTCTGGACTCAATAATCTGGTCAACGTTAGTTTGAGCACTACATTTGTTACATATTCGTGTTTGACCATATCCCTCATCACCATATGGTTTCGAACATAGATCAAGAGCATGCACAAATACACCACATACCTTGAAGCAGAAAAAAAACATAACATAAAAGCAATTATTTTTCTGAGATTATTAATTATCATGGTTCTTATAATTTATTGATGACATTTATCATATGATAATAACTTAAAATAGTACAAAAAACAAATCATTGCTGATAAAAGCAATCTTAATAATATTTTGCTTCATATGATCAAAATTTTTCTTTTAAAACTTACAATACATGTGTGACTTCCACTTGGAATATCTCCTTGCTGACATGCCGGACATCTATTAGATATTGTCAAAATTGTAGAAGATATTGATTCTATTTCTAAAAATACAGGTTCAGACTCAGTATTGCATATCCCTGATTGCTGATTACATTTATTACAAAGATCTTGTGTTATAATGTTATGTTATGTTGGGAATAACAGATGGCTCAAATTTCTGAATTTCGTTCATTAACTGGCCTAATTTTTCTGTGCGATATTTGAAGGTTGACGTAGTTTGAAGAGTAGAGGCAATCGTCTTCCTTTCTTCACCTCTGAAATAAACCTTGCTACATTTTTTTTTGCTCGGGATTAGTGACTGTACACTTTAATGATACTACATTTTCTTCATTACGACGAAGTTGAATATCAACTAATGACCCACAGTTGCAATAGCCAGCGATATGGCCACTATTTCCATCTTGGTTAATATAGTGATAATGAAAAAAAAGCCGCAACTTGATCTAGTGACAGAATATATTTTTTTATTACACCACCGCGACCAAGCATCTAAAAATAAATTTTAATTAACATAAATGACAATACTTAAAAAAATAGTTTTATATTGACATAGGTACCTTTTTTAAATCTAAGCCGTTTTCGAGTTCCTGTAGCACGATTTTTATCTTTGTAAAGTCTTGTCTCAGTTAATTGATCAAAATCACATCCTTGAATACTGATAATAAAATTTAATGAAGTAACATTACTCTCTATAGTATCACTAAGGTCCAAGGTAGTGTCAGCTGCGGAATTATTAGTGAGTTCATTTTCCAATACTGCTCTATTAGCGCTTAAGGAACTATCTTCAAGGTATGTCTGGGGTTTCAATTCAGATCGGATACCATTCTTGTCACAAGCTACATATGTGTACATACTTAAATGATCTTTGGGCTTAGTAGACGAACCATTTGATTGAATAGCTTCAGCAAATGACTGTGACAATTCAATCCACACAGGATCCGAACGACTGACAACAGTACCATCACTATTAAATAATCGTTCTTTGAACTGAGTTATGACCGAAGTTAATAAAGGAATATCAGTAACAGCAGGTCTACCTCTCCGTTTGGGTACTGTCATAGACATACTAACATCTTGTGGCAATTTATCAGGTGAAGTAGATTTTCGTTTTGCTATTCGAGTTTTTTTTGCCATTATTTTTTTTCACATCAATAAAAAGCAATGATTACGTGAAGAACACAAACAAACAAATTTAAATAAAATAATAAAAGCACACTTATAACTGATGTAAACAAATAAAGATCTGGGTTTGGTTTAGAAAACACACTAACAGTAATCCAAATCAAGATGCAATAAGACAACAGATGTGATAACGCACAGGGTAGGCGTGTCAATTTACAGCAGGTGACCTTGTGAGACGAAGCTAATTTGTGTATAAGTTTTGTTCAAAGTTAATTTTTCCTTTTTTTTTTCCTTCATACTTCATGCCGAAAAGAAGCCGACAAAGGATTTCGTTTGGCGGCATGCATCCTTTGTCGACTTGATGTGTAGATGCAAAAAAGCAAAAATATAAATAAAGGTTTGATATCGAACAAGAAAGTCGAAAATTTCAAAGAAAATCCTGATTATTATCATTTTCATCAAAAACTTTGCATTAAAGTTAAACAATTTCCTACAAAAGATGCAAACGAGAATTTGATCGACGCTAATTTAGATTTAAAGTTGACAGAAAAAAAAACAAAAATAAACCGAATAAAAGAAAAATTATTTCATTTCGGAGGAGAGAATTATTAAGTAATAGAATTACAAGAAAATTTTAATGATCTTGATCTTGATCATGTGCTTAAAAAGTGGAGATTGACACTCTTAGTTGAGACGCAAGAAAACTTTGGCCAAATATTTTCAGTTGAAATTGCTCATTAGCAGTTTATTTTGCTCGTGAAACTATTGCACTTAATAAGCACTTAAATCTCTGACAAAGTGAATTTTATATTAATCATCATTTCCGGAAATGACCGGTTGCAAGTCTCGCTCAGCGGTCCGAGTTAAAAAAAATAAAAAAAAAATTTTGTGGTGACCTTCCGAATTATCCATTAAAAAAATTACAGGACAAGAAATTTTTACCGATTTCTAACTGTTCTTAAACTGCCGATGTCCATTTTGGTTCAAAGTGCAAGAAGAAATGTGGCATTTTGCCATACACAATCAATATATTCAATTTTAAGACGTTTAATTTTTAAATTTTTTATTTTATGTTTCGTATTTTAAAAAGCACTTAATTAGCACCTAATTTAAAGATTATTCAATCCTTGTTTTTGTTTTTTTATTATGGGTCAGCTAGGTTGTTAAAGGCTGGCGGTCCCATGGTTTTTCGTAAATATTTCAAAAACGGTTAGTGCACCTAATTTTTGTTTTGCGCACCTAAATAGCACCTAAAATCGTCAACAAACATGCACAAAATAATTCAAAAAACTAATACAAAATTCTTCTAACAATGTTAAACTAGAATATAATTCAGATATAGTATATTTAAATATTGAGAGTTTATTAGCAAATAAAGCTCAATTAATAACAGATGTTTGCTGTTACAAACCTGCTTTGATTCTCCTTAGTGAATCTAGAACAACAACTGATATCAATGATTTCGAACTTGAAATGAACAATTATACACTTGTTAGATGTGATTCAGACTCTAGACACACGGGTGGTATAGTTATTTATATAAGAAAAGGAATCCAATTTTCAAATTCTAAAACATCTGTTCTCAAAAGTAATTATTGGTGTAAGTTTATTTTAGTTACATATTGTGGAATAAAGTGGCTAATAGGCAGGCTTTATCACTCACCAAGTGCAAGTCATGCTACATTCTTGGATCATTTGGAAAATATTTGTGAAGAAATTTTTTGTAAAAATTTTCGCATAGTGCTGGTTGGTGATTTTAATTTAAATTTTTTTTCTGATGAATTTTATGTTAAAAAACTTTTTAAAGCATATGGTATATCTCAACTTGTAAATACTTATACAAGAATTACCAATAACAGTAAGACCTTAATTGACTATGTGTTAACTAATTGGGATAATACTGTAGTAACTGTTTTGGATGAACCTAAACTTACTGATCATTCCTTAATATCTGTCAAATGTTTTTACAACGAAAGAATTAATTTTACCAACAGACAAACAAAAATTGTTAGGAACTTGACAGAAACAGATTTGTTTAATGTTAATTTAAATTTAATAAATTGTAACTTTTCACTTAATAGCACAAATATAAACCAGGTTTATAATAATATTAAACAAAATTGTGAAAACGTTTTGAATGATATTGCACTTTTAAAAACAGTAACTTTTTTCGAAAAAGATCTTCCCTGGTATGATGATCAAATCAGGAAACTAAGTAAAGAAAGAGATTCTGCTTACAAGTTATTTAAAAATAATTCTAATGATGTTAATTGGCAAAATTATAAAAATAAGCGTAATGCTGTTGTTAATATTATTAAGGTAAAGAAAAGTCAATTTTATTTTAATCAGATTGATGGTAACGTACATAACCCTCGTTTAATGTGGAAAACTTTGAAAAAACTTATCAATCCAAAACAGTTTACTAGTTATTTTGCTAATGGTATTCAATTTGAACAAAATGGTCAAAAAGTTATTATTAGAGAAGAAAATGAGTTGGCTAATTGTTTTAATGGATTTTTTGTGAATAGTGTTGAGGATATTATTTCTGGCATTGAGGATGTCGAGTATACCTGTCACATTGATTATTATAATAAAGATGGTTTTAGCCAATTTAAACTACTAAATCTTCAAGAATTAAAAGTAATTGTATCTAATTTAGCAAACAAAGGGTCACAAGTTGATGCATTATCTAGTAAAATTATAAAGAGCAGCTTTGAAGTAATTGGACATGTCTGGTTACACTTTATAAATACCTCTCTAGAAAATGGCAATTTTCCAGATGATTTAAAAATTAGTACTGTTACACCTATTGAAAAAGTATCTAATACAAATAAATGCGCTGAATACCGGCCAATCAACACTTTGCCATGTGCTGAAAAATTGTTAGAGGTAGTAGTTTACCAACAGTTATTGGAATATTTAGGATTCATGTTAGATAATCATTTATCACTTAGTAGCCACTTTAATTACATACAGAACAAGATTTTAAAGAAATTGTATTTTTTTTCAAGAGTGTCTCAGCATTTAACGATACAGTCGCGAATATCAGTATATAAAACCATCATCCAACCGCATTTTGAATATTGTCCCACTCTTTTGTATACATCTGATTTAAATAAAATGAGAACCTTACAGAAACTACAGAATCGTGCAATGAGAATTATTTTAAGATGTGGCAGGTATACTCCGATATCTTTAATGTTAAATACTCTAGAGTGGTTACCTATAGAAACTAGACTGACATATTTAACTATGGTATATATTTACAAAATGCTACATAATCTTTTACCATCATATTTTAACAAATTTGTAGTTTTCAATAATCAAATACATCAATATAATACTAGAATAAGAAATAATTTATATGTAAATAATCAAACTAAAACGTTTAATACTAAAACATTAATTTTTAAGGGATTCGTTAATTATAACAGTCTACCTGAAAATATAAAATCTTCTACAAGCCTTTTTCTGTTCAAGGAGAATTTATTGGACCACTTAATCAATAATTAAGATACCAAATTATTATGTAGATTATAGAATATATGTAATTTTAATATTTTAGTACCTAAAAACAAATACTTAATAGTTTTTACTTTGTTTATATTTTTTACCGAATTCATGTTAATATTTAATACTTATTTATACTTGTATATTAGGTTGTACCTACTTAATAAAAATACAACTAAGCTATCTAAAATGCACCTAATTTTGAAATAAATTTCGACAAATTTCTCCACTTTGGGTCAGCCACCTTGATGGGGGTGTATACCCAGTAAACACAGTACATACATAAGACGTACATTTTATATCATATTTACGTCCATACGTCCATGGACATAAGATGTACGTATTATGTACGTACATTTTGGGATGTACATAGGTCCTAAATTTGGTACGTACATAATATGTACATAAGACGTAGTTACCACTACATCAGTACTTATCTATTTTACTAGAGCTATATAAACTTTTCTGAGTTATAACGTTATAACTGTTTTGTCATGATCGATAATCTCAAAGAACATTTTTTAAAATCATTAACAGATATTTTTGAGAGCCAGTCTACCTTTAAAGCAGTGTTGTCAGTTGACTTGATTGTCCCTTCCGGAAAACCAAATATACCTAACAAAATAAATATTAATCTTTGATAAATTTTAATTATTATTTTAATAATTTTATTTACGTAAGTATTGGGGAAATTGCTTTGACATGGTACTTAAATAAGTAGTGAAGTTTTGAAGTTTTAATTCTCAACTCCCCCAAAATTTTAGAAAAATAAGGAAAGTAGCTAACAAATTTTAAACCTGGCAACGTAGCGACGGAACTCGCCTCAAGCAGACAGGAGACAGGACTGAGGACTGACTGACGTGACAGGGTGTACTGTTTTCTGTTGTGGATGATAGAGGATAGTTAGTAGTTAGTAGAAGAAGTTTGGTTCGATCGATGGTTCGTGTCATCGTGCCTGTGTGTATAATTAAAAATTTAATTCTATGGTGTGTTTAAAAAAAATAATAGACTTACAAAAACAATAGGTTCTTGGACTTACTAATCAGTATACAGGTAAGTGGTAAAATATGATAATTTTAAAGTACGGCGGCCGCCATTTTATGTTCCATCCTAACCTAACAAAACAGCATCCAAATCTAATGGTCTGTATATAATAAACGCCTGTGTTGCATCTTAAAAAATCATTTATACACTGGGCGTTTTTTAAATAACTCGACAGCTTTTATAATGTAGACTTAGAGTAATAATCCAAATTTATGGGACACTTGAGACTTTCGAATATGGAATTAAAAGTATGAATAAAAATCTTCCTCCACTGAGAACCACTGCTTTCAGTTTTCTTAAGCATGTGTGGCAACAAAGCACGGCCACAAATTGCATCCTATATATAAATATGCAATTTGTGAATGCATGTGCATGTAATATTTGTCATACGGGAAATCTAATTTCTGTTCTGTTCACCACAATTTTGTTACCAAACTTGTGAACGTTTCCAACTTAATAGCCAAAAATACATATTTAAGAAAATTGACGTATTTATTTTTTAATATGTACCTATTGAAATTGTTTTAAGTGACTAATTATTAATTGTTCATTAGGTTGCTGAATTATCCAACCTAGGGGGCCGAACCAGTTATGAATTTGTGGCCAGATGTCTGCGTCTATTAATTACTGACTCCCTTGCCACCACATATAGCTGGCTGGGTCGCAGAGACAAGAATAAGTTTTGCAGTACTTTGTTTGCCAAGCTTGTTCTAGAGGTAAGTTATCTAGTTTACTTGTAGTCTAAGTTTTGAAGTAACTTATTGTATTAATTTATCCATGGATAAAGAGACCTAAAAATACAATAAATTTTAGCTGCTGCAGATGAATCCAAAATACAAAAAAACAAAAAGGAAAGTGAAGATGCGATAGCCACATGGCTTCGAAGAGCCAATGACCGCCTGAAATCAAAGAACAAATAATTCAGAATTTTTCTTTTAAGTTAGAACTGTTTTTTTTAAATCAATATTTTTGGTAACATTTTTATGAAAAAATAAATAAAATGTTTGTAAATATATTATATATTTTTTTAATTCAAATACCATATGAGAAAAAAGATACGTCCTATATATGTCATATATATGTCAGAAATATTGCGACAAAGTACGTACATAAGATGTTAAAAAGGGTGGACAAAGTACGTACTATGTACGTCTTAAAGATATCCATAAGGAATTACCGTACGTACATAAGACGTATGCTACGTCTGAAGTATATGTACATAATACGTCTTTAAGATGTACTTTGGTTTATTGGGTACACATTTAGTTGTTCATGCATTTCTCTAATCGGAGTATATATATTACAATTTAATATTATTCTTAAACATTTGTTTTGTAAGAGCTGCAATCTGTTAATGTTTTCTTTAGTAGACGCTAATAGCAATTCATTACAATAATTAAAATGTGGGCGTATTATTGTATTATAAATGAGGGTTTTTGACCATTGCGACAAGTTACATGAAATGCTTCTAAAAAACCCAATTTTCTTACCTAACTTTTTACATAAATAATTTGCATGGTTATTGACAGTTAACTGTTGATCAATGATCACACCTAAGTATTTTATTTCATGTACTTGTTCAATTGGTTCACCACCTATTTCCAATGACTGATGATGCGTATCAATTCTTCTGCATTGAGCTTTTGAACCTAGGATCATATATTTTGTTTTTGTTGTATTTAATTTAAGTTTATTTGCACACAACCAGTCATGCAAAATAGACTGTTCCCACCTTATTATTTCCATAACTTCTTGAAAATCTCTACCAGATACTGAGATAAGTGTGTCGTCTGCAAAAAGGCTAATAAAAATGATTTCTTTAATCGTTTGTGTATATCATTGACGTAAATGAGAAATAGAAGTGGCCCCAACACACTTCCTTGGGCTATCCCGTAATGACTTTCTGTTTTACTAGACAAATTATTTCCTACTCTGGTCTTATGATACCTATCAGTTAAATAACTTCTAATTAAATTTAATGCTACCGAATTTACACCATAATGTTTCAATTTTTTTAATAAAAGTTTTCTATTTATTGTTTCAAAGGCTCGTTTTAGATCAATAAAAACACTAATAATAACCTTATCTTGATTCATTTCGTTTCTCCAATTCGCACAGACAAATTGGAGAGCGGTTTCACAAGAATGCCTATCTCTAAATCCTGACTGTCCCTCATATAAAATATTATTATTTTCAAAATAAGACTTAAGCTGATCTCTTAACACAAATTCAATTATCTTGTCAACTGATGGTAATAAATTTATAGGTCTACACTCTTCTGGTCTTGTTGGACATGATATCTTTGCAATTGGTACAATTACACTGATTTTTAAATCCTTGGGAAACACACCCTTTACAAGGACGGTATTTACAAGATTAAGAAGAGGGTACCCGATAACACAAAAAAGTTCTTTTAACAGCGTAGGTAATACTCAAACACACGTCTGCCGCACTTTTATTTTTAAGATTTTTCACAATTTTTGATAACTGATTAAAACTTATTGTTTCAAAAGCTGCAAATTCACTGTTGATGTTGTCGCCCTCCATTGGAGCACTCCTTTTCTCCTCAATACTGTTTGCGATTTCTTCTAAACTATTTTTATAAAAACTATTTAAGTTCTCTTCCACAGTGTTCTTGTTTTCATTAAAAACAATTTTTTTACTGTCCAGTTTTTTCTTATGTTGACCCAGCAATTGTTTTATTGTTCTCCACATCTCCTTACCGTAGTTTTTAGATTTGTCAATTTTGTCTTTAAAATATTTCTTCTTCTCTTGTCTGACTATGGTTGTTACGTTATTCGTTTTAGTCTTCTTCGGTTTGTGTTATGCTAAATTTCCTATATGCTTTATCCCGATCTTTTTGAGCTTGCTTTATTTTAATGTTTATCCACGGTTTACTATTAACCTTTATTCTTTCTAAAGGGGCAAATTTATCTATAGATTTTGTGGTATTATTAATAAAGTCTCTGTACAAAACATCAGTATCTGTTCAGGTGGTTTCCCATGAAGCTCCTATTAGATCATTTGTAATTTTTTTAATGTTTTCTTTATTTATTTTGCGCACATAACTAGTTTCTCGTTGACGGTCCATACACCATCCCTTCAATTCTATTCCTATCATTTCATGATCTGACATTACTGGAAATTCACGTGGAAGTTCAGTAAGCGTAAAATTATTTGTTACAATCCAATCAATCAAAGAAGATGAAACTTTTGTTACTCTTGTGGGTTTTTCCACAATTTGTTTAAACCTAGCATCTTGTATAGTATTTTTGAATTTTTTGACTATACCAGTATCAGCTCTAAACTCCATGTTAAAGTCTCCAAAAATAATAGTACCGTTAGTGTTTACAACATTTCTTTGTAGTAAGTCATCAAAGAAAACCCAAAAATCATTACAATTGCCATGTGGGGATTGATAGATAGATCCAATTATAGCTGACAAATTGTTATGTTGAATTTTAATTAATAATACCCAATAGTTTAAAGAAACTGAAATTTTTTCTATAACGAAGTAGTTTACATTTTCCCTTAAATAAATTATACAGCCTTTAGTATGCCTACTATCTGAATTTACTCTTATACAGTTGTACCCTACAATTTGAATCTCGTTATCCTCTATATCTGTAGTGATATGGGTTTCTGTTATACTTACTAATAAAGGATTATTTTCGGTTACATAGTCTCTCAGTTCATCAATGTGTGACGTTAATCCCTCAATGTTGATACAGATTGCTTGAAATTTTATTTCTGCTTTTACTTTCAGTGATGGCTATATATATTGTATTCTGGATCTAGTTTGTTCAACTACTCTCTTGTACGAGGTACTTTCTTTACTAAATGCAGAGTGATTAAAATTTATTCCTGAAATTTTTAAAATGTGTGCGTATACACAATTTGTACATTTTTTTACCACTTCATTACATTCGGAGCTTTTATGTTCACCATTACACTCAGGACATACAATTCTAGTAGAAGTACAATTTTCAGCTTTATAATTGTACCGCCAACATTTAAAACAACGGTTGTTTGGGAATGCCTAAAATCTAAAAATGATGAACTCCTTTTAGTTAATCAAAAGGTTTACAATGATCTCTTAGAAGCTGATGCTCATGAAAATGAATTGGTTAGAGAAGTTGAATCGTGTGATGAGTACATAAGAAAATTCACAGCACTTCGCTTAAAAGTAAGAAAATTATTGGAGCCTGTTATAAATTGTGATAAATCAGACAGTATCTCACAAATTAATGGTAATGATACTGTGCAAGGTAAGCGTAAATTTAAATTACCCCCTATACAATTTAAGCAATATGATGGAAATATTCGTGACTGGTTGCCCTTTTGGTCACAATTTAGGAAAATTTATACCGATAACGGATTGGATAATTGTGACAAAATTGACTATTTGATGCAAGCTACAGTTGTAGGCAGTCGCGCACGTCAACTTGTAGAAAGTTTTCCTGTATTAGATGAAAATTACGAAAAAATTATACAATCTGTTTTCCAGATTTGGTCGCGAAGATTTACAAATCGTGGTATATGTACGCGAGTTATTAAAATTGGTTTTAAAAAGCGCTGGATCTCTGGATCTGGAATTTTGGGGAGGGGCGAGCTAGTGCTTAGCCAGCACTGAGGCCACATATGACCCATTGTGCATCCTCCCGTATTGTAGGGATATCCTCACCTCAGGCTGTTACCAGGCCTAGTGATTTAAAATAGGTGATGAGGCTCCCGAGGGGGATCTCCCTAACATCGGCTGGTGTAAGCCAGTACTCGCCCAACACGGATCTTCTGATTTCAGAAAAAGCAGAGCAGTCATACATAATGTGTTCTACTGTTTCCTCTTCTTGTTCGCAGCCTCTGCATAGCGGCGATTCTGTTAATTTCATCCTAAAGAGATGTTGTCGCAATTGGCAGTGACCTGTCAAGATTCTCACAGCTGTTCGGAGATTTTGTCTGGTCAATGCCTTAAATTTTTTTGCTGTTTCCTCGCCAGGATGAGGTAATAACTCTCTGGCCAGTCTACAGTTCGTAGTTTCATCCCAGCACTGTAAGAATTTTTTGTGAGAGTGCTGTTTGATAAGGTCCACGACTGCGGACAATGTTAGCTTGGTAGATGGGCGGGGGCTAACATATTCGTAGCCCGCAGCCCTCCTTGCTAAATTGTTCGCAATGCGGTTGCCTTTAGAGTTCCCATGTCCTTTGATCCAGCTGAGAGTGACCACGTTATTCTGGCTGGCCTCAGTTAGAGATTGGTGACATTCTAGTACTAAACTTAAAGTGAAACGTGGTCTATTCAAGGTCAGTAGTGCTTGTTGGCAGTCTGTGTATATATTTATATTCCTGCCTGTGATGTTCCTATTGATTAATTCTTTTGCAGCTATGGTTATGCCTGTGAGTTCTGACTGAACCACACTTGACAAGCCATCCATAGCCCATTTTATTTTTAGGTTTAAGGATCTAGAGTAAATTCCACATCCTACACCTTGCTTTGTTTTTGATCCATCCGTATATACGCTCAGAGCGTTCACTACGTTGGGGTCTGCTGTCTTGTTTGTTAATATTTTGTAGGGTTTGTCAAAGACAAATCTTGGTGCGACGGCATCCTTGTCTGCCTGTAGGAGTGGTATCACTTTTATCGATTCCCTCCACAGACTGTCCCTATGGGTGCCAGTCCCTACAGTGGGTTCGATGCCTACCGTGCGAAAGCGTACCATGGTCATCAATGCGACCTTCTTAACAAATATGTTAAGGGGGGTGAGACCGAGTATGACTTCCATTGCGCTGGTCGGTGTGCTTCGCATGGCTCCTGTTACGATAAGGCATGCTGAGCTTTGGATTTGGTTTAATTTTTTGATAGCTGTCGTTTGTTTCACTTTAGGCCACCACACGACAGCACCATATGTTAGCATAGGTCTTATGATTGCCGTGTAGATCCACATGGTGACCTTGAGGGATAATCCCCAGGTCTGTCCTATGGTTCGACGGCATTGCTCATAAGATATAAATGCTTTTTTAATTCTGCTTTCTATGTGTGAGTTCCACGTCAGCTTGCTGTCAAGGATAACACCTAAGTATTTCACTTCTGTAGCAAAGCTTAATTTACCGTTGAAAAGACTGGGTGCGTTTAAGCCCCTAGGTTTCGTTTTTTTCGTGAAGAGAACCATTTTTGTCTTTTTGGGGTTAATAGACAGCGATTGCTCTTTACACCATGTATCTAAAGTTATGAAAGCCACTTGCATTCTTTCGCAAAGGGTGCTTTCAAACTTTCCTGTTTGCAGAATAACAATGTCGTCTGCGTAGGCTACTGTATAGATTTTGTCATGTTCATTGAGGCGGTAAATTAGGCTGTCTAGAACAATGTTCCACAGTAGAGGTGATAAAACCCCTCCCTGTGGACAGCCCCTCATAACCTTGCCTCGTATCTTTACATCATTTACAGTTATTTCTATTGCACGCATGGAGAGCATGCTGAGAATCCATCCGCTTACTGTTTTAGGGAACGTGGTTTTGTCGAAAGCTCCCTCGATATCTATGAATACGCCCAGGGTGGACTCTTTCTTGTCCAATGATCGCTCGATCTGACCAACCACATGATGTAGGGCCGTATCGGTGGATTTCCCTGTTGTGTATGCATGTTGATTGGGATGCAGTGGTTTAGTGTTAATCACTGTATCCCTTATGTACCTTTCATTTAGCTTCTCTAGCGTTTTTAATAAGAATGATGTAAGGCTAATAGGTCGGTAAGCTTTTGGAATGGAGTAATCCATTCTTCCAGGTTTTGGTATGAAGACAACCTTTACTTCTCTCCACATCTTCGGTATATAATTCAGAGCTAGGGAAGCTCTGAATATTTGCACTAGGTGAGGAAGGAGCTCATCCAGACCCCACTGCAGCAGGGCTGGATAAACTCTGTCCATTCCCGGTGATTTGAAGGGGGAGAAGCTAGATATTGCCCACTTAACTTTTTCCTCGGTAACAATGAGTCTGGCAATGTGCCAGTCCTCTGTCGAGGGTATGTGATGTTCCTCGTTCCACTTTGCCTCTACTGTGGCAACAGAATCGGGGAACCACCGGTGATCTGACATTGATACTTCGTCAGACACCTGCCAGTATCGGATTTGTTTTGATATTTTAGTTGTACACAACGTTATATCTACTATGGTTTGACTTCGAGAGTTTACAAAGGTGGGAGTGGTACCTCTGTTCATAATGCAGAGGTTATTCCCTATTATATAGTCATAAAGTAACTTACCTCTGGCGTTTATGTCCTTACTGCCCCAGTTGACGTGATGTCCATTGGAGTGGCATCCGATTATGAGCTCCAATTTCTGGTGCTGGCAGTACTTCACCAGTTCCTCCAGTTCCCTGCTAGGTGGTGGTGCGGCTGCATCAGAGGGGAGGTACACTGATGCCAGGACGACGGTATTTGGTTGTCCGTCACAACTAGCACATTCCATCCTTACTGCAGTCAAGTCTGAGCAGGAGAGATGTGCCAGAGGATGAACTTTAATCTGCCTAGGTACGTATATAGCAGTCCTTGGCTGGTCATTGCTGGGAAAATAAAAAGTTTTACCAGTTAAAGTACTTAAACCAATGATTCTGGTTTTCCTTATCCAGGGTTCTTGGATTAATGCAATTGTATCCTGTTGCTCAGCAAGGTGGCGGCTGATGGTTGCCATGGCCACTGTGCTGTGCTGAAGGTTACACTGAATAAATGAAGTCGTGTCGGCTCCTCCTCTACGCTCCATTATTATTATTATTATTTTTAATTAATTATTTATTTGGTCAGGGGGACCGTTTCTGAGGACCCGTCGGTCTGCATCTTTTCAGGTGCCTCCTCGGGTGCCTCGTCTGCAGGGGTGTCGACCGCCAGACTTCCTAGCTCGACGCCACTGCTGGTCTCCTCCTGACCCTCCTTCTTGGCCTCTTCGGCCTTTACCTTCATAGTCAATGAGGTGAACGCATAGCTTAACCTCATCGACTTTTGTTTGAGGGTAGTCAAGTCCTCGTCCCCTACTCCGAAGACGAAGAGATGCCTCCTCGATTCTGTTTTGGCCCCGTGGTGGAAAGAGCACCATCTCGAGACCTTGAGGTCCGGGTTTTGCCCACTCAGCCGACGCAGCACGATTTCCTTCTTCTCGAGTATCTCAGTTGATCTACTTGGGATCCAGAGGGATGCTTTTGTTAGCTTCGGTAGGCAGTCTACTCGCACCACCTGGAGTGATGCGTCCTCCCACGGTCGAAGGCCAACAACTGTATTGGTAAGCCATGCCAACGTCGCGTCGTTATCGCAGGTAATTTTGATGATTTCACCAGAGTGCGACCACTGACGGAACGTTGGTGGCTTGGCGTTACTGGAAGAGGCGGCCAAAATTACTTTGTCCAGCTCTCCTAGCAGCATCTCTTGGCCAAGAGCTTCCCTTTCGGCAGAAATTTTGCCGTAGGGGTTGCTTTTGTCTACTACAGCTACTCGGAGGTGACTGGTAGCCACCTCCTTGTAGCTTTTTGGTTGAGCGGCCGTTGTGTCCTGCCTAACCTTTTTCAGGGTTTTAGGCGTCACCTCGGATGAGGAGGCGCCTGACCTGTTTCTCTTTTTTGTTTTACCTTCAGGTATGTTGTGTTCCTTGTCTCTTTTGGACGAAGAACTAGCAACATTACCTGAAGGTTGTGCTTCTGAAGGTCCAGAGGCGGTTCGCGCTGCGGGGTTTCCCCCAGCCTCGCGTGCCTTCCTCCATCTCTTCAGTTCCGCACCGCAGACTCGTTTACCTCTGCGGTGCTTGGGTTTTTCCGATTGAGGCGGACATTTCTGTCCAGCCTCAGTCGTGTTTGGTTTTTTTTTTAAATTTCGGTTTCCATGTTGGTCCCACGAGTAGCAAGGGAAAAGGAAAGGTCACCACCTGACAGAGCCCCGCATGCCAGGGGAAGGCTTAATACAAGAGGGTGCCGCCCGGTGCCCTCAGGGGAACGTTCGCGACCACATTCTAACCAGTGGCCTTTCAGCCCTCGGCACGTTACCTTACACGTTAGCATGGGTTAAGCTGGTCCGTGGTGACGGCTGTCGCAAAAGATTTTGGGGGTTTTTAGGTCCCCTCACTCTACTTATAACCGTCACTGATCAAGTTGCCCTGACCACCTCCTATCCGCCACCTAGAGACGCGCCTGGTAGGTAGAACCTCCCTTTAAACAGATAAAGGATGCCAGGTTTAAAAAGTGCTATATCTCAAGAAAAACCAGATTTGGTCAAACTCTACGATCAAATTGAAACTCAGCTCAGAGCTCTTGATACTCTAGGTATGACGTCCGATAAATATGCCGCAATTTTATTTCCTCTTATCGAATCGTGTCTACCCCAAGAGCTTTTACGAATTTGGCAAAGGTCAGCTTTTAATACTTCAATAATAGCCGGTGTAAGTGAAAATAACAATTTTTCGGATTCTAGTGGGAATGTGTCTATTGTACCACTAGAAATTCGATTAAAGAATCTTATGAACTTTCTCCGTGGTGAAGTTGAAAATGAACAAAGAATTGATTTAGTTAATGAAGGTTTTGTTTTATATGACAATTATAAAACTAAATCGATCAGCGACAGAAAAAATTCGCATAAAATTTCAAACAGTTCAACTCTTACGGCCGCGGGACTACTAAACACCGAAATGTTTCATTGTATTTTCTGTTCCGGGGTACACGGAAGTGAAAACTGTTTTAAAGCGCGAAAAATGTCCATAGATGAACGCAAAAGGGTTTTAACCGATAAGAAAGCTTGCTTTAAATGCTTAAAATTGGGACATTTGTCAAGAAGATGCGGCACTCGATTAAAATAATCAATCTGAACAAGACACGGTTCAAAGTAACGTGAATAAAGACCAAGCATTATCTAATAAAACTAGTACTCACGTTTTTTTGCAAACTTTGTTATTAAATTTAAAAGGTACTAATAATAATGTAAAAAGAGTAAGGGCACTCATAGACACCGGCTCCCAAAGGTCATATCGACTGCGTTATTTCTTGGTTTGCAACCGAAACGGTTAGAAAAACTCACCCATTGTCTTTTTGGAGGCACTGAAACTGAACAGTTACACTATTGCTACGATTTATCTATTTTTAATAACAAAAATAATGTAACTTTTGAAGTTTTAGATCAAAATCAAATATGCAATTATGTTTCTCCAGTTTTTTACGGTCCCTGGATGTATGAATTAACAGCACTTAGCGTGGAAGTTTCGGATTACAATATTCAAGGTCCTATAGAGTTGTTATTGGGAGCAGATATTGTGGGGAAGCTATACACTGGTAAACGTCATTTACTTAAATGTGGACTTGTAGCTAATGAAACTTATAGGTAGATTCTGTGCAATCACCTGTAAGCTTATAGATTTGTAAATTTTACGGTCTGTAACGCGCGTTCTTACAGACAAAATAAAAAGTGCAATTCTGAACAAACGTCTGTAAGCGGTGCGCTTATAGTTGATAATTTGAACTACTTTTATAGAAACAGCTAACTTCACTCATGTTATTGGTGTGATCGCGTACTTATCAGCTGGAAATTTATAGGTTAAGGTGTTGAGTGCTTTAATTTCCTTGTATATTTTATTTGCAATTTGGTTGTTTTTAAATAAAATGAGGTAACTATTCACAAAATATTATATTTTATTTGTTTATTGCAATTTATGGTTTTGTTTCGAAGTGATATTCAAGATAAAAAACGAAAACGTTTGCGAAATACCACGCAAGAACAATTTGATATTTATTTATCATTAATGGAAAATGATACAATATTCAGAACTAACACCTTAAACCCTACTGTCGAACCGGATTATTTACATAATAAATGGAAGGAATTAACTTTACAATTGAACGCAATCGGTAAAGGTCCAGAATTATCTGTTGAGGAATGGAAGAAAGTAAGCGATTATAAATGTATAGTTACATGTCCCCAATTTATAAGAATTGTAAATTTTATTTTTAGAGGTTTAAAGATTGGAAATACACCACCAAGGCTAAATGCCGAAAAATAATGGAACATTCCAAAAAAACTGGATCAGGACCAAAATTGAATTTGGAAATGACACCCACAGAGGAAAGAGGATTAACAGTTTGGGGAAAAGTTACCGTAATGGGTGCAAACGTTACTGGATATGAAGGTATAGAAGTTCAATCTGAGCCAGCAATTCAAGTTCAACCCGAACATTCAAAAACTTTTGAATATGAAAATGTAGATCAATCTTTTGATAATATATTTGAAGTAACGCCGAATAATACCGAACCTATAATTCAGCAGCCAATAATAGCCATAACATCCACAAAGAATGAAGAAAAGCCCCCACGAAATAATCAAAGAAGGCAAAAACCTCTATCGGTTTTAGCTGAAAATCTTTTAAAGTGTAGTGAGAGTGCAACAAGTGGAAATGCTGAAGTGTTACAAATAGTAAAAACATTCTGTGATAAATACATTGAACTAGAAAAAGAAAAATTAGATTTGGAAAACAAAAAATTTGAATTCGAACTTTCAAAATTTAAATATTTAAACAAAGATTTTGATATGTAAATTTTTCTATTCTCCATTTATATTTAATGTGCAGTATTTTTGTTTTGGGTTTTTTTTATTGTTTCCCAGTTAAGAATTTTATTTTATTTGATGGTCGATAAATATTTTTTATTTTTTGTTTAACTAGGAATATAAATAAATTTTTTGAAACTATAAATTTATTTTGAGTTTCTGTGTTAATTTATTACAAATTTTCAATTATATATTGTTCCCTAGCAGCTCTTCCCAATTGCAGTAAATCATTTACTCCTTGTTCGCCATTATTGGGTCCATTTTCATCAATTCGGTCCTCAATTTGATCTTCTTCTAGTTCCAGCCTCGCATGTAAAGCAATATTATGGAGAGTACAACAAGTATAAATAATATAAGCAGCTCTTATTGGATGGTAAAGTAGTGAGCGAAATCTAGATAGACACCGAAACCTCCCTTTTAGAACTCCATTGGTACGTTCTATTACGTTCCTTGCAGATATATGAAGTCTGTTGAATTCTTCTTCCTGTCTGGTTTGTGGATTTGCAAAAGGCGTAAATAACCAAGGTTCTAAGGGGTAACCACTATCCCCAATTAACTTGCTTGTATTGTCACCATGGTCTTCATATTGTGTTCTTAAATAATTTCGTATTTGACTCACTTGCCATATTGCTGCATCGTGAACTGATCCAGGGAACCTAGCAGAGCAGCCGATGATTTTTGCATTAGAATCTGATATAAGCATAACATTAATAGAATGCTTCCCTTTCCTATTGATATATACATGTGGTGGATGATCTTCATCACTTAATGGGGGAGCCTGAATATCAACATGGGTTCCATCAATAGCTCCCAAAACTCCTCTAAAACCGTATTTTAAATAAAATCCTTGTTTTATACCCCTTTTTTCTTCAGGTGTTGTAGGAAATTTCACCCATTCAGACAAAAGATGCTGGGTAATAGCTAAACAAATTTCTGTTATCGCTCGGCTCATACTAGTTTGACTCATTGCCAGCCATGCACATGATCCAACTGAATTTTGGAACGATCCAACTGCTAAGAAATGTAAAGTTGCAAGAACCTAATAAGTAATTACAATAATCTATTAAAAAAGATTATCTGAAATTAGACATTGCTACAAAACTTACCTTTTTTTCAAGAGGTATTGCTAAAATATTATTTGTTTGTGGGATATGAAGCACTAAACTATTAATTAAATTAATCACGCATTGCTGGTTCAATCGAAAAAGTTGAATAAAATGCCTCGGTGGAAGCTCGAATGGGTTTTGTTCATCCCTCAATCTTCTTCGAGAAATTCTCATAAAATTTCTATAAATTTAGAACGTGAGATATTTTTAATAATGTATTAACTTATTACCTGTCTCTATGTCTCTCAAGCAAAACACCAATAAATAAATTTAATTGCTGATTATTCATGTTTGTTTTGATTTTGGGTGATTTTTAAAATGAACATAACCTCAAAATACGTAATCTGTAAGCTAACGACTGCTTTCAAGGCAGGCGTAAATATTTACAAAATTCGTAAATATTTACGAGAATCTGTAAGCTACAGTTGCTCTCAGAATTGCAAATTTCTTACAGTCCTGTAAAATCTTACAGATATTTTTTACAGTTGGCACAGAATCGCACCATTATTTTGGCTGAACTATAGAGGGTAAGATTCATTGTAGTAACTCAAAAATTATGTCTTGTATGAGTATGTTGGCAAATCCTTCTATAACCGAACTGTGGCAAGTTGATGTATTAGGTATACAAGAACCTACAGAGGTAAAGTCTAAAATTGAAACAGTTTTAGCTGCTAAAGAATTATTTCTTAACACACTAATAGTAAATAAGGAAGGTAGATATGAAGTTCAGCTTCCCTGGTTGCCTACAAACTATAATATTGCTGCTTAAAGACTTGAATCAACACTTCAAAAACTGGAAAAAGGTAATCTTAAGTCTAGATATCAAGAAGTGTTTGATGAATGGGAAATGCTAAATATTATAGAAAAAAGTGATAAAAATAAGAATGGTCATTTTTTGCCACATAGACCAGTTGTTAAAGAGGGTTCAACTACAGCAGTCAGGCCTGTTTTTGATGCATCAGCGCATGAAATAAATAAACCGTCTCTCAATCAATGTTTAGAAAAAGGAGAAAACTTAATAGAATTTATACCTGATTTATTAATAAAATTTAGAGAGCATCGGATAGGTGTAATTTCGGATATAAAAAAGGCGTTTTTACAAATTAGCATAAATCCGAAAGATAGGGATTTTTTAAAAATTTTATGGATAGATAGTAATGGACAAATGATAGTATACAGACACAAAAGATTTGTTTTCGGAATCACATGCAGCCCATTTATGCTTGCAGCGACTATAGAATATCATTTGACCAAATCTTTGGAAAATTGTTCTCTGCCAAGTTGTAGATACACCACGGAGACTTTAAAAAAACTCTCTAAATGCCTGTACGTAGATAACTGTGTTACTAGTGTGCCAAATGAAGATTTTTTAAATAAATTTATCAAAGAATCCGTTGCTGTAATGGCTGAAGAGTAGAGCCAAATTGAGCACCGTAACCCAGGTAAGAAGGTGTATGGTATGAGAAGGATAGTCGTAGAAAAGGATGGCCTTAAAAATATGGCAACGTTGCGACAAGGGGGTGTACTCAGATTTTACAGATTTACACTTATTACGCGTTAAACACAAGTAAATTTACATTTTGCTATTTATATTATTTTATTTATTTATATTGATTATAGTTATAATATATGTATATATACGTGTGTATGTATATATATAATATATAAAAATAATGTTACTGTAACGACAAAAACAGTTATAATAAGTAAAAAAAATGTAAATAAAACTACAATTTTTAAATTGTAAAAATTTATTTATTTATTAAAAAAAAATTATATATATTCTCAAATTCACAGGGAAATTAACAAAAGATACTTTTTCCAAAAATATTTTTTCGCTTATAAATTTGTTTTTGTACAAATTAATATAAGTTTTAATCTTTTCGTCTCTCTACTAATTTTACTAAAATTTGTCGATTTAATCTTTACATATGAAAATAATTGAAAATTTAGCAACACATCAATGAAACTGTAAATATCGGGGTGTTAAAATTATATTTAATTGATGTGAAAAAATTCGCAGGCGTTGGCTGTTGTTGGGTATTCAAAGTTTGTTTCAATATTGGTGGTGCTTTATGGTTGTGATTTATTTCACTTTTGATTATCTCGCAATTATTAGCTTGTGGGTTAGATATGATTTACTTATAATTGATTTTAGAAGAGCGCCAAAGATGATTATTGTTTTTATTATAACTTCTAAATTTTAACTGGCAAAACTTAAATGTTTTTTGCTCCGTTCGCTAGTAACAAATCTGTTATCGTCACCCATATTAAGTTTGTTTGGAAGACAAGATGAAAATAAACTAGAAGAATAACACTATTTTTTTCAAGATTTTACGCGCACAGTCGGGCATACTGATATTTCGGAGATTTCGTGATGCAACGTTGCCAGCTGTAGTACTTTCTTCATACAACCCCCAACCCGAAGTCTTGTACCTGCTAAGTGGTGCTCAATTTGATTCCTCCGTGGCTGAAGCTCAGTTCGATCTAAGAGGGTGGGAGTTTTCTAAAAACCCGTGTTGCTCATCAGAGAAATCTATTTCAGTTCTTGGGCTTAAATGGTATCCTTATACAGATACTTAAGCTATTAATCCGGATTTGCTGAAAATCCATACTGATTAATATTGTTGTTACCAAAAGAAATTTATTGTCGATGGCGCAAAAAGTGTTTGATCCCATTGGATTCACTTCGCCTGCGACATTGTTACCAAAATTATGGTTACAAAAGTTATGGGAAAGAAAAATATCGTGGGATGCAGAAGTAGATGGTGAAGTGGCTATACAATTTAAAAATTGGTGCAAAGACTTGACACATCTACTAAAAATTGAAATTCCAAGTTTTAGTCAAATTAGCAACAATTTACCTGAAAATGTTGGTATTCACACTTTTGTTGATGCTTCCAAATATTGAAGTATTGAATCGACCCAGATACATCCTCGATGATCCGGGACACATATTAAACTAAAGTGCTGGCCATTAAGAAAGAGAGAGAGAGAGAGAGAGAGAGTATATCAAGGTTAGGTGAACAGTGTCAAAAGGTTAATGTTTGTAAATAATGAATGAATTTAGAATATAAAATGTTTACAAAGAGGACAGAAAGCTTTATAAAGAAGTGAATTTAGATGAGTACAAATTCATATTCAAATTCAATTTGGCACGTAACACTGTTAATTATACGTGTGTATTAACTACATTTAAAAGGTTTTTCGTTTGTGTGATTTCTGATATGCATTTTTAAATTACTTTTATGTGTAAAAGATTTTGAACAAATTGTACAATTAAAAGGCTTTTCGCCAGTATGAATTCTACTATGAATTTTTGATGTGAAACATCTATAGCGGCACGTAAATCAGATTTTTGGCGTGGTGACGGTGACGTCATGACGTAAAAAACCTAACGCATCGATAATAATCGATAAGAGATGTACTGATATCTTATATGAAATTGGTGTCATGTTTTGAGCGACGCGACGGTGGCGCGCCAACAATAGGGGGAAGAAGCTCATCGATTCAAAAATTTGGTGGGACAGGGTATGAATTGTTTCATAAAAACCTAACTCGATTCCGCCTACTATCTATTCTATATATATAAAAATGATTGTTTGTATAGGCAACATAATATACCTATATATTTTGCTGACCTGTAAAATTGACAGCTAGTCAATCAAAATAGATTGTTGGTGAATAGTTGTCATATAGTTGTCCGCGTAAAATTTGTGTATTTAGTTTTAAATATGAATAAACAAAGTGTTAATAAAGAAAGTGATGAAAAAATATGAATAAAAATGAGTGAGTACTCTATATACATTGGGGTGTCCGTTATTTCCCAGATTTGGTTTTGGTCTCCAAACACCCATCAAATTTTTAGATTATGACCTAACAAAAATTATCAGACCTTAACCAGCCCTTAATATTCACATTAACCCGTGCCTAAATCATAATACATTTCCCATTTAAATACCGTTTAAAAGTTATTCAACGATAAAGTTGTATTCATAGTTAAATTCATCATTTTCCTATTTTTTATTTAGTATCGCTTTTTGTTTGTACTAAAATTATGAAGTAACTACCATTATATTAATATAGTAACGTACTTCTATATAAATTTGTGTTTTAATAATTTCCTTTTTTAAGATTATTGAATTTAAGGCAATTAAATAAAAAGCTAAACGAAATCACTTTTTAAATTTATTCAATAAATAGTCATCGTTATCTGGAAAAAATCGTAATATTTTATTTTATCATTATGACATATTTAGTTCCTATCACAATCTGTTCTTTTCTTCATATTACTTTTACATAATAATGTCGATGTTTCACATCTGCCAGGCGTCCCGTGACGGCTCACATTTTTTAAATCATTTTGTCGTATGAAACATTTTGAACAAATTTCACATCTGAAAGGTTTTTCACCAGTGTGAGTGCTCATATGCGTTTTTAATTGACAGGATTGTATAAAACATTTTGAGCAAATTTTACATTTAAAAGGCTTTTCATCAATATGAGTTTTAGTATGAGTTTTTAAATGACAGGATTGTTTGAAACATTTCGAACAAATATTACATTTAAAAGGTTTTTCGTCAGTGTGGGTTCTAATATGAGTATTTAAATGAGAGGATTGTGTGAAACATTTTAAACAAATATCGCATTTAAATAATTTTAAATTTTTTTCATCAGTGTGTGTTCTAATATGCCTTTTTAAATGATCGGATTTTACGAAACATTTCGAACAAATTTCACATTCAAAAGGTCTTTCGCCAGTGTGAGTTTTAACATAAGTTTTTAAATTACTAGAATGTGTGAAACACTTTGAACAAATTTCACACCTGAAAGGTTTTTCACCAGTGTGACTTCTAATATGCCTATTTAAATTACCGGATTCTGTAAAACGTTTTAAACAAATTTTACATTTAAAAGGCTTTTCGTCCGTATGAGTTTTGATATGAGTTTTTAAATGATGAGATTGTGTGAAACATTTTGAACAAATTTTACATTTAAAAGGTTTTTCGTCAGTGTGGGTTCTAATATGTTTTTTTAACTCACTTTGTATTGTGAAACATTTTGAACAAATTTCACATTTGAATAATTTTTCACCAGTGTGAGTTCTAATATGTCTTTTTAAATTAGTGGATCGTGTGAAACATTTCAAACAAATCTTACATTTAAAAGGTTTCTCTTCAGTGTGAGTTTTAATATGCTGTTTTAAGTCACTTTGTTTTGTGAAACGTTTTGAACAAATTTCACAGCTGACAGAATTTTCACCAAAGTGAGTTTGAAGATGTATTTTTAGATTATAAGAAGTGGTGTAACATTTAAAACAAATTTTGCATTTAAAGGGGTTTTGTCCACTGAAAGTCCACATCTGTTCGTTTAATTTACCAAGATCTTCTAAGTTAATCTGTTTTTTATCAGAATTATTTTTTCTGAAGTTAAAAGATTTTTTAGAATTAACTAAAAAGTGGTATACATAAAAATGGTTTAAAAATAGTAATTTATCATAGAAAAATGTTCCACAAGAAGGACATGTTCCATAGAATTTCCCAAAGTGAGGTTGCCATTTTTTTGCCGCAGATAGGAAACCTAAAAACATATAAGCTCATATCAATTAAATAGTAGTAATCAAAGAAAATATAGAGACGTATGTCCGAAAAGATTTGGCACAAAATATTTGTTGGATTTTTATTTAATACAGAAATTTAGACACCAACTTTAGAACGTAGGGATTTGTAATCCAAAGTGCTGAATCATTCATAGAAAAAAAATTATTAAAACATATGATGATTTGCGATGTAGCTTTGAACGTTTCAAATCTCTGGGATGTAACAAAAAAAAAAAAATTTTATTTTGTATCTCAGGTACATATTTTACATTTTATTATCCCAGTTATTTTATGGACTTAACTAATTATAACTGCCTGAATAGCAGTGACAAAAAATATTCGAAAATATACTACATACATAACACTACATGTCGAGATACTAAATTATCAGCACGATGGATTTTCGAAATCTATCTGTACTGAATTTCAAACTTGTTTAAAGATAACTACTTTAAGGTTATATGTATATTATAATAATATTTCTGTACCCACTGTACACAGAAACAAATAAATTCAAAATCAAAAACATGGAGATTTTAAGTCAAAAAATTTATGGTAAACTGAGTCTCAATCAGCCAATAATCCATTAGCTTCTTAACTTTTTTATAAGTCTCAATTCTTAAAGACTGGGGTAATGCATTATATATTCTAGGACCTACAAAACTTAACAATAACATGTATTACAGAATTATCTCCTGTTGTGATATTAATGTAAATGTATCTATATTCATGGAAGTTTTAATGTCCAAGTGATTACTCCCAGAATTTTATATATTAAAAGAATATTTGAATCATATGTTTTGGGGGCAGCCTTGTACGATTTCTTGGAAATGATAAAGTTTTAACGTGGAGTTTAAATATAGTTTCAAAAATTATTTTCATTGTTGTCAGGTATTTTCAGTTTTAAAAGACGACCCTTGACAAATTTAACATATCCATCAAGATCAATAAGCAAGGGTCATTTTCAAAATATTGATTTATATTTTTTATAAGTACGTTTTAGTGGCAAAAAGATCCCCAAATAAAGAAGTAAATAGATGTTATTATGCCACAAAGAAGCTATCGAGAATATTTAAATATCGTTTCAAAAAATTAGCATAGGGAAGCATTTGAAGATATTGGCAACAGAAATTTACTCAAAGAATTATTGAAGTATTAGGAAAATGAATAACATGTTAAAGCCAAAATTTCCTGAAATGTTGAAGTCAGCAGTCGTCGATATTTCTTCGAAGTACGTTTAATTTTCTTTATCGACCTAGTTGCTTAATAATCATATGTATCAAAATAGTAATTTTGAATTTGTAGGGAAAATAAATTTTTAGTAGAAAATAAATATTTTGACTTATAAATATACGAGAGCTCAAAAAGGAAAGTATTTTTGGAAAGCAATAAATACGTATGTTGTAAGGATACATCTTTTATGAGAATGTTAATTACACAAATACTTACGCTTTTTACAACTTGGACCCTGTTTCCTGGAATATGTTTTGATGCGTTGCTCCGAAGGTAATTCTTCATCAAAATCTTGAAATCCCATTTTAAAATCCGGCAAATCACAATTGGAGTGCAATTCGGTGTTTGCATTAGGAATAAATCAATGAAATTCCTTTGTAATCATATAGTAAAATATAAACAATTAAGTCTGAACTCATTGCAAAGCAACAATTCCGTTTATTTTTTAAATAATATGAAATTGAAAGTAAGTTAAAATCGACAAATTCAAATACAAGTCGAAACGCACCCTGATTGGTTGTGAGTGACGTGACGTCAGAACTCATATCGATGACAGTTTGTTTACATCTGTTTCATGCTCAGTTTCATGAATTAAAATCTGTTTTGAAATCATTTTATATTTATATGAGTGTGAATCACTTTCTGGTAGTAATTTTATCATAGAATACTGTATTATACCTTGATTGACAAACATATTTCAATTTTATAAGATCAATGTTCAATGTGTTCTGTTGTTATATGTTAATCTGTATCAATTTTAATTTCAATTTCATAACATCATGTGTTTCATTGTTATGTGTGTACAATTTACATCAATTTTACATGTCTGCTAATTGATTATTGATTAATTAAGGAACTAGTATTACTATTATTTTGTTTTATACTTTTTATGTGCTGCTGTGTAAGCCATTCTATTTTTGTCTTGTCCTATAACTTCTGTAAGTTCTAAAGGATCAATAAATGGGATTGATTGACTTATTGAAAACCTGTGTTTTGAAACTTGTAGACTTCTCTTTTTGTTTATACTTGCCCAATAACTCAAATATTTTGTTTTCTAATGTAATGGTTGTCACAATAGACTTCATTTTTAAAAAGATTCTTTCTAAAACATTTATTTTTACAACTTTTATTGCAAAACATTTTTAAATTGTTAATTCAAGCACCATCTAGATTAGGTAGGCATAATAAAAAAGTAAAATTTCTTCGAAAATATATTTGTCTGAAATTTTACAAAAAAAATTCTATGTAATACGATTTCACAAAAGTATTTTGAATATAACCTAAAATCAATAAATTTTGCTTAAAAATTAGTCTGCATGAGAGTGTATGAAATGAATAAAATTGATATGATCTAGAAGAAAATACGTAGGTACACTTCTCTAAATATACAAAAAATTATCACAAATATACACACCTAAAAACAAAAATGAAGCAGATAATAAATGGGGATGTGAAAATCATAAGGAATGCATGTTCTTGAGTAATAAACAAACATCATTATTGTTGGTAAATTTTTCTTATGTTTGTTTAATAATAGGACCTTGTAAATTAATTAGGGCACATCCAATCTCTATAACTTGGTCAGTATGTCCTATAAAATTATGATCTATCACTGCATGTGGTTTTAAATACTGAAATTCTCTTAATCTACGAATGACCCTCTCGATATGAATTCTTAAGCTAGCTATTCGTTTGGTCTCTAGCACTTCTAATTTTGTGGGTTTCACTGAACTAGAAACACTAGGTGGCCTAACTAACTGACAATTTCTGTCATGTAATTGTTTGCCAATATCCTTAAACCCTCTGTCAGCCATCACACTGCATCCATCTGGTAGTAAATCTAATAATCCACTTTCTTCCACTAACAAAGAATCACTTCTTCTTCCACCATACACCTTCGATATGAAAGTTATGAATCCATCAGGGGTAGAAGAAATCAAATACTTCAAAGTGTTACACTTTTTGTACTCGGACCATGTGAGTGCCTGTTTAACTGGATCTGTTGGCTTTTGTATTTGAATTTCCAAGCAATCAATAATTGATTGTACATTGCTATAACGTGCTCTGAATGGGATGGGTAAATAATATTGAATCTTGTCTTTAGATGGCCAAAAAATCAGAGTCTTCAGATGGGGCACTATTTGTATCAATGAGTTTTTGAAAATTTTGGATGCATTAGAAGTGGACATACCAAACATGTCACCCAAGAGGAAAAATTGATGATTTAGTTTGATTTTCATCAATGATAACATTAAATTATCCTTACTGAGTTTACTTTTTGTACTGAGCAAATTAATGATATGTTGAAACCAATGATCAGGAATTCCTGTATATTTCTTTGGTTTCTTCTCTATCAATGACCGAGTAACATTCAATGCTCTCAATTGTTCTTCTTTCTCATCTTGTGGAAAATCAACTCCTACATAATCACTATCAGTGCTTCCAATGAAAGAACTGGTACTCATCGATTCCATCTCTGTATCACTGCTACTACTAGCCTTTTGGGAAAATAATATTTTTTTAACATTAGGGACAATCTTGATTGGTGAAGTGCTGGCATCTTTCAAATGAAAAGATTTCAATGGTGAAGTAGCAGTATTTTGCATGCCTTTTCTCATGTTACACAATATCTGCTTGCTACGATAGGTAGGTTTTGCTTGTACCCCTACAGTTCGTGTCTTTGGTGCTTCTTCTGATGGGTTCACAACTGCAGACATCAAAGAGTCTTCTGAAGTATACTGATGACTAGATTCACCCATTTCTGGTAGCTGATACTGGCTGGTAAAGTTACTGGCTCATCTTCATCAGTTATTATTGGCATATTTTGCTGCTTTTCATCAGTTTCTGCTAATACTTCACTGATGAGTTTTTGTCACTGTCGTTTCACAGGCAATGATCTATCGGAGATAGTACTGGCTCTTTTTCTATCAGGTTGACAGTCAAATATATGTGGTACCACCCCTGGGTTCAGAATAATATTTCCTCCCATCAATTTGTGCCTCATGAAATTCTCCATATCATCTTCCAACTGTAAGATTAAAAAACTTATCATATTGATCTGTCACTATGAACTCGAAAAGTAGATAGACTCACCTTGAAATGATCTTCACAGCAGTAAAACATTGATTTCGACTTCGGCATATCTCTTCTAACAGCTTTGAACCATTTTTTTTTTTTTAGAAAAATCCTGGGGCACTCAAAGAAATATCTTTCCTGGAGTACTTACAGAAGTACTCGTACATCCCGGTACAAAACACCACTTATTTTGTGCTTTCTGCATTTGAAAATGTCTTACTAACTCATTTTTATGCAAATCGATAAAAAATAATGAAAACTGACGGATAAAAATGAATATAAAACTTCGCAAAACCTCGCACAAACACTTTTTACATTAGAATAATGGCGCGTCCAGTAACTTCGATATGAGTAGTGACGTATGCCACCCGCCATGTTGGCGCTGGTCGTTTACGCGGTAAATTTATGGATTTGAAATTGAAGGTGGTATAACTCTAGTATAAATTTTTTTTATTTTTTATTTTTTTTGTTTTTCGTCTAATTGGCTGTTGACCTGTCTTCCTGCGTATTTGTCAAAAAAATGGAAAACACCGAATTCTTCTTTTTTAATGTCAAATTCAGTATTGATCTCATGATTAGTTTGAGTTGAAGTATCATTTTCACTACCACTTAACATTTCACTTCTAGTAGTGAAAGAATTTATTGAAGAATTATCCATTGTTATGCATTGTTGGGAGTTTTCGTATTCGAATTTTGGTTCTCTCTTAAACTCACTACTTTTGTGGGATTCTTCTTGAACTGAAATCAAAAATAAACTAATGAATGGGTTTAATAGAAAGAATTACTTTATTTGCATAATTACACATACAGTGCTTTGCATCGTCAAAGCAGAAATAATTACATTAATTTAAAGTATAAAACTTAAGTATGTAATAACAACAATGTTTAAAGAAAAATTAAAATTACCAATAACATCTTAGTACCTATAGAAAGAGTAACACGAGGAGTAAAATTTATCTATTTCGATCCCTCCGACATCCCAAGCAACCCCAAAGAGCGACAGAGAACACAGATGGCCAACAATTAAGTTGACCATAGGCATCCCCATATCCCCGAGACCACAAAAGGAACGAATCAGACAACACAGCCACACATACAAAACTTTGATTAAAAGGTATTTAACATATTACAACATAAAAGATGTAATCAAAAACACATTAAAATTCAATCTTAAAAAAGTCATCACATTTATATAAACAAGAGTTAAGTTTGGAATCGTTTAAAATAGTTTGAAGTTGTTTATAAACAGTCTGAAGAAGTTTGAATTAGTCCAAAACAGTTTCAATTAATCTAAAACAGTTTGAAACAGGTTTAAACCCTTTAAACACTGTCTAAACAAGTTAAAAATAATCTAAAACATTTTGGAATCGTCTACAATAGTTTGAAATCGTTTATAAACAATCTAAAACAGTTTGAATTAGTCTAAAACAGTTTGAATCAGTCTAAAACAGTTTGAAACAGTTTAAAACTCTTTAAAACAGTCTAAAACAGTTTCGAATTGTCTAAAATAGTTTGAAATCATTTATAAACAATCCAAAGCAGTTTGAAACAATCTAAAACAGTTTGTAATCGTCTAAAATAGTTTGAATATGATTGGATACACAAATGGAGTTTAATAAATAATTTCGAGCAAGTTTTTATTTTTTCGGTAAATCCCCGAAATTTCTCAATTTTTTTTTTTTTTTTCATTATATTTAAAAAAAAAATTTTTTTGTTTTAGAGATCGTTTTGGTTTATATTATGTGGATTTCGAAAGTCCAAATAGAACAAGAATTCCAAAAAAATCAGTGGCGTACTTCAAACATTTCGCAACAACAAAATGTATTGTAAAAAATGAAGAATGTTATGAAGAAAAAGAAATTGATAATGTTATTCGATATATTTATAATACTGTTAATTTACAAAAATAATTTTCAGTATTATTATTATTATTATTATTTATTTTATATTTATTATATTGTTATTATATTTAATAAAAAAATAAAAAATAAATGTTGATTTTTTTTTTGTTAATTGTGGTTCCGAATCAAAAAACTTTTTAGATTTTTCAAAAATTCCCAAAAATAAGTGAGTTATGACGATTTTTATCAAAAAACAAAACACGATCAACTTTTTTAAAAATCGAGCAATCGAGTCACGGTTTTTTGTAAATTGTTAACAATTTCATACAAAACACAAAACTTTTTAAATTTTTCAAAAATTCCCGAAAATGAGCGAGTTATGACGTTTTTTCCCAAAAAACAAAAGACGATCAACTTTTTTAAAAATCGAGTAATCAAGTCACGGTTTTTTTGTAAATTATTAACAATTTTATACAAAACACAAAACTTTTTCAATTTTTAAAAAATTCCCGAAAATAAGTGAGTTATGACGTTTTTTATCAAAAAACAAAACACGAACAATTTTTTTAAAAATCGAGTAATCAAGTCGCGGTTTTTTGTGAATTTTTAACAATTTCATACAAAACACAAAACTTTTTAAATGTTTCAAAAATTCCCGAAAATGAGCGAGTTATGACGTTTTTTATCAAAAAACAAAAAACGATCAACTTTTTCAAAATCGAGTCGCAGTTTTTTGTAAATTGTTAACAATTTCATACAAAACACAAAACTTTTTAAATTTTTACAAAATTCCCGAAAATAAGCGAGTTATGACGTTTTTTATCAAAAAACAAAATACGATCAACTTTTTTAAAAATCGAGTAATCGAGTCGCGGTTTTTTGTAAATTGTTAAGTAACAATTTTATACAAAACACAAAACTTTTTAAGTTTTTCAAAAAAAATTCCCGAAAATAAGTGAGTTATGACGTTTTTTATCAAAAAACAAAACACGGTCAACTATTTTAAAAATCGAGTAATCAAGTCGCGGTTTTTTGTAAATTGTTAAAAATTTCATACAAAACACAAAACTTTTTAAATTTTTCAAAATACCCGAAAATGAGCGAGTTATGACGTTTTTTATTAAAAAACAAAAGACGATCAACTTTTTTAAAAATCGAGTAATCAAGTCGCGGGTTTTTGTAAATTGTTAACAATTTCATACAAAACACAAAACTTTTTAAATTTTTACAAAATTCCCGAAAATAAGTGAGTTATGACGTTTTTTATCAAAAAACAAAATACTGTAACGGGATAACCGTAAAGGAAGGGACCTTAATTTGAAAGATTGTTGTTGACAGTTGATTTTTAGAAGTTTGTAAAAAAATCAACTGACCATTTTAAATAATGTTTCTATAAAATTCTAGAAACTTCTAAACACACTGACTAGATTAAATAATGTTTTATATAAGGGGATGCATGGGCAGTTAACGTCAGTTCAAGTCAAGTGTTCACAAGAGTTCATTGTATTGTCAAGTAGTTAGACGTTATCCAGCAGAGTTCAGTGTATCTTAACAATTTTGTAAATAAATTGTGTAAAAAGCCCCCATACGTGTTTCAAATTGGTATCAGGTGTGGGGTGAAGATACAAGAATGCCCGGAAAAAAGATAAATGAACTATTGGTGGCTGAGCTCAGAAGAGAGCTTAAAGAATTAGAATTGGAAACTACTGGGAGCAAATCCGTATTGTTGAGAAGGCTCCGTGAATACTACCTAAATAATAATTTGGACCCTGACGCTGTAGAGTTCGAAGACCCAGTTCAAAAAGCAAATTCTGAACTAACTCAACAACTTTCCCGGCTGCAAGAGGAGCTAACAGGACGAATGACGAACCAACAAGAGGAGCTATCCAGTCAGATAAGAAGCCAGCGCGAAGAGGTGTCCCAGCTATCACAACGAATGACGAACCAACAAGAGGAGCTGTCCAGTCAGATGAAAAGCCAACAAGAGGAGCTATCACAGCGAATGACGAACCAACAAGAGGAGCTATCCAGTCAGATAAGAAGCCAGCGCGAAGAGGTGTCCCAGCTATCACAACGGATGTCTACCCTACCAGAAGAGTTATCCAGTTCCTTCTCCCAGCAAATATCACATCTCCGTGACGAGCAAAATCAGCAAGTAGACAACTTGAATCAGCAAGTGGACAACATGAATCAGCAAGTGGACAACTTGAATCAGCAAGTGGACAACATGAATCAGCAAGTTGCCAACTTCAGAGACGAGATCAACCAGCAAATGCAATCCGAGATAGAAAAACTTAAACGAGAACTGGAAGCTTGTCTACAAAACCAAACCATTCATCACGGCGACGGAGATGCAGGAAGGATGGAAACCTGCCACGCAGACGTCGAACGACAAAGAAGCGAGGAGACGACCCATGTACGAACGACGATGAAACCCCCGACCTTCGACGGGAAGACTTCCTGGCCAAATTACCTGAAACAATTCGACGCAGCGGCCAGAGCTAATGGATGGTCATCCCAGGAGAAGGCATTGTCCCTAACCGTAGCTCTGCGAGGCGAAGCTTTAGACGTCTTGCAATCATTGACACCGGATGAAGCTGACAACTTCGAGTTATTGGTGAATCGTCTAGAGATGCGTTATGGTCAAACTCATCTACAACCGGTGTACCGAATGCAGTTAAAGAGTCGAAAACAGAAAAATGGAGAAACTATCCAGGAATTTGAGGCGGATGTAGCAAGAATGGTACGACTTGCGTATTCAAATGCAGCGGAGGATTTCCTGGAATGCCTAGCAGTCCAAACCTTCACCGATGGTCTTCGAGACGTCGAGTTGCAGCGGGCTGTACGGCTAGCGCGTCCGAAGACCCTTGTGGACGCCTTGACCATTGCCCTGGAGTTTGAGGCGGCGACGGAGGCCTCACGTGGAGTTGCTCGACTGAGGGAAATCACCGGTAACTACGACCATGCCGTTCATTCCGTTAGCGACGTTGAAGCGGTAGTAGAGAGGTTTATGAAGTTATCTCCAAAAAGAAGGCGCCCAGTGAGATGCTGGAACTGCGGAGAACTAGGCCATATAAGAAATACTTGCCCCCATAAAGAAAAATCTCCTGCTGAAGTACCCCTGCAGCAGGAAAACTTTAAACGGGTCAACTCCTGGAGGGCGCCTTCGACCCCAAACATTCCCGTAGTCCCTCACACCATTAAATTGGCAACTCTGCGACATCACGTGGACAGCTTATATGTAGATGGCCTCCTTGATGGGAAGAATATTAGCATGCTGGTAGACACTGGAGCTACAAAAACTATCGTCCGACCAACCATCATTATGCGAAATAAGATGTTGCCTACCAGTTGGAGACTGCGTACCGCTACCGGAGATTCTGCTAGAGTCTACGGTGAGATACAGGTGACGCTACAGTTTGGTTCAACCTCTCTTGTTCACTCAGTGCTGGTGGCTGACGTTGATGAAGATGTTGTTCTGGGCATGGATGTTATGCTCCACTGTGGTTTTCATTTGGATCTTCGCCAACGTATCCTTCGTACTGGTGATGAAGAAATATTCCTGCACCGAAAACAAGTTGACAATGCCTCGATTAAGCTAATCGATGATATCGAACTTCCGGCAAGCTGCGAATGTGTCGTCACAGCGCGGTTGGATGGTGCCCCAGCCATGATAGAGCCGAAGAACCATGACCATGAATTGGGAAAAGGACTCCTTGTGGGTAAGATCCGCCAAAGAGGTACCCATCCGAGTTATCAACTTGAACGATCATCCAGTTCTTCTCCGAAAGGACACGGAAATGGGAAGTTTAGAATCAGTAACGGCCATAATTCACAAGGTAAACGTTACGGAAACAGATGAGACCAACGGAATTGAACCATTAATGACAAAATTAGATCCCTCTTTGTCAAAATTAGAAAAGAAACAGGTAAGAGATCTACTTTACCGTTATAAACCTGTATTTGGTTCTAAAAGTAAATTGGGAAGAACTGATGTTGTACAACATAGAATTGACACTGGTGATGCACGTCCGATTCGACAGGTACCCCGAAGGATGCCTCAAGTTAAGAAGAAAGAAGCAGACAGAGCCCTTAAAGAAATGATTCAAAATGGCATAGTCGAACCATCATATAAAACACAAAACTTTTTACATTTTTAAAAAATTCCCAAAAATAAGCGAGTTATGACGATTTTTATCAAAAAACAAAAGACGATCAACTTTTTTTAAAATCGAGTAATCGAGTCGCGTTTTTTTGTAAATTGTTAACAATTTCATATAAAACACAAAACTTTTTGAATTTTTAAAAAATTCCCGAAAATAAGTAAGTTATAACGATTTTTATCAAAAAAACAAAAAACGATCAACTGTTTTAAAAATCGAGTAATCGAATCGCGATTTTTTGTAAATTGTTAACAATTTCATATAAAACACAAAACTTTTTAAATTTTTCAAAAATTCCCGAAAATAAGCGAGTTATGACGTTTTTTATCAAAAAACAAAAGACGATCAACTTTTTTTAAAATCGAGTAATCAAGTCGCGATTTTTTGGGAATTGTTAACAATTTCATACAAAACACAAAACTGTTTAAATTTTTAAAAAATTCCCCAAAATAAGTGAGTTATGACGATTTTTATCAAAAAACAAAAGACGATCAACTTTTTTAAAAATCGAGTAATCGAGTCGCGATTTTTTGTAAATTGTTAACAATTTCATATAAAACACAAAACTTTTAAAATTTTTTAAAAAATCCCGAAAATAAGCGAGTTATGACGTTTTTATCAAAAAACAAAACACAATCAACTTTTTTAAAAATCGAGTAATCGAGTCGCGGTTTTTTGTAAATTGTTAACAATTTCATATAAAACACAAAACTTTTTGAATTTTTTAAAAATTCCCGAAAATAAGCGAGTTATTACGATTTTTATCAAAAAACAAAAAACGATCAACTTTTTTAAAAATCGAGTAATCGAGTCGCGTTTTTTTGTAAATTGTTAACAATTTCATATAAAATACAAAACTTTTTGAATTTTTAAAAAATTCCCGAAAATAAGTAAGTTATAACGTTTTTTATCCAAAAAACAAAAGACGATCAACTTTTTTAAAAATCGAGTAATCAAGACGCGGTTTTTTGTGAATTGTTAACAATTTCGTACAAAACACAAAACTTTTTAAATTTTTCAAAAATTCCCGAAAATGAGCGAGTTATGACGTTTTTTATAAAAAAACAAAAAACGATCAACTGTTTTAAAAATCGAGTAATCGAATCGCGATTTTTTGTAAATTGTTAACAATTTCATATAAAACACAAAACTTTTTAAATTTTTCAAAAATTCCCAAAAATAAGCGACTTACAACGATTTTTATCGCAAATAACAATTTTTTTTTAAACTTATCAATTTTTCGTAAATTTAATAACTTTTCTACAATAATTTTCAATTTTTTATAAATTTTATATTTTGTTAATTAAAAAATTTATAATGTACTTAAAATTTTCGATAACAATACAATGTTATAATAAAAACAATTATCGATAATTGAGATAACGATTGACAAACAATTGAAATTAATTCATAAATTCCTTGATAAAATCGATTTTATGATAATTTATTAAAAAATTAAAAAATCTTATCTAATAAGTAAAAAAAAATCAAACAATTGAAATTTCTATATAAAAGCCATCGATTTTTTGATCAAAATTTAATTTTAATTTTTCAAAGAAAACAACAACAAAAATGATTTTTAAGTGTTGTTTAGTGTTTTCTTTACTTATTTTGGGAATGTAAGTTCTTTGTTTTAATTTTTGCTTAAATAACAATTTTATGATTTATCTTTTTTTAGTTGTGGACAAAATTTAAATCCACGAAAATTCGCAAAAGATTTTTTATTAGGAACAGCTTCAGCTTCATATCAAATTGAAGGTATTTTTGATTTCAATTTTCTATTTTTTAACTTTCATCATTTTATTTCTTCAAAATTTTAAAATTTATAAAAAAAGAAGAAATCGACTTTTTTTGTATAAAATCTCCTCTCTCTCTCTTTCTTTCTTTCTTTCTTTCTTTCTTTTCCAAATTTTCCAATTTTTCCAAATTTTCCAGATTTTCCAATTTTTCCAATTTTTCCAATTTTTCCAAATCTTTCAAATCTTTCAAATTTTTCAAATTTTCCAGATTTTCAAATTTTTCCAAATTTTTCAAATTTTCCAATTTTTCTAAATTTTCCAATTTTTCCAAATTTTTCAAATTTTCCAAATTTTTCAAATTTTCCAAATTTTCCAAATTTATCAAATTTTCCAAATTTTCCAAATCTTCAAAATCTTCCAAATCTTTCAAACTTTCCAAATTTTCTAAAATTTTCCAATATTTCAAATTTTCCAATTTTTCTAATTTTCCTAATTTTCCAATTTTTCTAATTTATCCAATTTTTCCAAATTTTCCAATTTTTTCCAATTTTCCAAATTTTTCAAATCTACCAAATTTTCCAAATCTTCCAAATTTTCCAGATTTTCAAATTTTTCCAAATTTTCCAATTTTTCTAAATTTTCCAAATTTTCCAATTTTTCCAAATTTTTCCAAATTTTTCAAATTTTCCAAATCTTACGAATTTTCCAGTTTCCGAATTTTCCAGATTTTCCAAATCTTCGAAATCTTCCAAATTTTCCAGATTTTCCAATTTTTCTAAATTTTCCAAATTTTCCAAATTTTTCGAATTTTCCAAATTTTTCAAATTTTCCAAATTTTCCAAATTTTTCAAATTTTCCAAATCTTCCAAATCTTCAAAATCCTCCAAATTTTCCAAACCTTTCAAATTTTCTAAATTTTTCAAATTTTTCAAATTTTCCAAATCTTCCAAATTTTCTGTCGCGCGTCCTGAGACGCACACGTTTTTTTTATTTTTTTTTTTAGGTGCTTGGAATGAAGATGGTAAAGGTGAAAATATTTGGGATCGAGTTTCTCATCAAATTCCATCTCCAATCGTAAATGGAGATACTGGAGATATCGCATGCGATTCTTATCATAAATATAAAGAAGATATTTTACTTTTAAAAGAACTCTGAGCTACTGTTTACAGATTTTCAATTTCTTGGTCAAGAATTTTACCTACAGGTAAATCAATCATAGAAAAAATATAGTACACAACTTTAAAATTTTAATCGTAGAAAAAGTATAGTATGTAACTTTAACAGAATATAACATATTTAAGTCGTAGAAAAAGTATAATACGTAACTCAATTTATGTATATATATATATATATATATATATATATATAATAATGATGGTACTAGTGACTGATTCAATACAACGTGAAGTCAATTGTGGAGTTGCAGTCAACGTTGTGGCCAAGGTAAGTAAAGAAAACTCTTTGATTTTAGTCAAGCTTTCGAATTATTTTAATTCTTCATCAGGACAGCTGTAGTGGAGAACAATTTTTTTATATAATAAAAATATTGTAACAAATTATGACTACTTACTAATCTTGAGGTTATAGAAGAAGCGACGAATAACATTTAAACAACATTGCACTAATAAAACATTTTAAAATAAGTACATCACTTTTAAAAAATACATAAAATTAAATAAAATTGTATACATTTAGACATAAAACTAGTTATTTTGTTCTTATTCGTGTGGAGGTTTGTGTGTAAGTGATGATTGAGTGTGTTTTAATTTGTCTTTGGTTTCTATTTTTTAATATAAATGTTTTATATGTATAAGTGTTTTTTATATATAAATATATGGTTTTTATTTTAACACAGTAGGAGAGCAAAACAGTTTGTTGATTTATTTATTTCTGATTTTATTATTATCAAGTAAAATTATATCAAGTAAAATTTTGTTGTCAAGAAATGTGGGATTTTAAATTCAAAGATTTTTATTATTATTGTGTCCAGTTCTATGAAAGTTGTTTTTCCTAGTGTTATTTATCTTTGTATTAATTTATTTATAGTTAACTTTAAATTTATATATTAAATTTTATTTATAATGGTTTATTTTTATTTTTGAAAAGACAGAATGTAACAATAAATATTGCTCAGCCCTTCTATATCAGATTTTCTATTAATACATGTTTCCCTTCTGTCAATGTGTGTCATTTCTAAGAACAACCGTTTCTTAAGGTTCCTTTCCCTTTCTAAAATTCTTGTTTCGTCAAACTTAAAAGTATGGCCATTTTTGATTGCATGTTCCGTTAGTGCGCATGCTTTATATTTATTATTTTTAATATCACTTTTATGTGAGATGTTTCTACTGTGTACAGTTCGGCATGTTTCTCCAATATACACCCTTTCACAATCCGAACAAGTGATTTCATACACAACATTTGAACTTTCTAAAGTACTTAATGGATCTTTGGTTCTGGTGTATAGTCTAGAAATGGTTTTAATATTCTTAGTGCCTATTTTAAAGTTTTCATAATTTTTAAACAATTTTAAAAGTTTAGGAGTAAGTTGTGGGATGTAAGGTAAGGAACCAAAAGTTGGCTGTAAAATTTCATTGGACAAGACACCTCTCTCATTGTCAAATGTTTGTTGTTGATTCAAATTATTGCTGTCACTTATTCTTGAAATGCACGTGGTGCTAAAAATTAATTTATTTAATAATCCTAAAGGGTATGAATTATTTAACAATATTCCTTTTAATTTTAGTAAACCTTGGTTTTTAAAATTTGGGTGTGATAGTTTTAAAACTCTGTTTTTTAATCCCAAAATTAGGTTAATCTTAGTTCTTGGTGGATGTTCAGAGTAAAAATTGATAAACCTATTGCTGCATATTGGTTTACGGTACCATACTGTGTTAAAATAAAAACCATATATTTATATATAAAAAACACTTATACATATAAAACATTTATATTAAAAAATAGAAACCAAAGACAAATTAAAACACACTCAATCATCACTTACACACAAACCTCCACACGAATAAGAACAAAATAACTAGTTTTATGTCTAAATGTATACAATTTTATTTAATTTTATGTATTTTTTAAAAGTGATGTACTTATTTTAAAATGTTTTATTAGTGCAATGTTGTTTAAATGTTATTCGTCGCTTCTTCTATAACCTCAAGATTAGTAAGTAGTCATAATTTGTTACAATATTTTTATTATATAAAAAAATTGTTCTCCACTACAGCTGTCCTGATGAAGAATTAAAATAATTCGAAAGCTTGACTAAAATCAAAGAGTTTTCTTTACTTACCTTGGCCACAACGTTGACTGCAACTCCACAATTGACTTCACGTTATATATATATATATATATATATAATTTTTTAGGTTATAATACTACAATTAACCAAGCTGGTATTGAATATTATCGTAATTTAATTCGAGAATTACGTGAAAATGATATTGAGCCTTTAGTGACAATTTACCATTGGGATTTACCACAACCATTACAAGATGAATTTGGAGGATGGTAAGTGAAAAATATAATAGTTATTTATGTATCAAGGGTATAAATAGATGTTTATGCCCTGAGGGCGACGTCTTACGAACCCGAGGGCTTCTGGCCCGAGGGTTTGTAAGTCGCCCGAGAAAAAACCGAGAGCTAAAATCTAATATTTTTCCCGTGTATACGCCTCTCAGGCACCTCTAGTGGCGCCACCAAGCGGACTGCCGCGACATGCGGTTGGGTCAATCGGCTGTCATAAGTGTCATATGCTATGTAATTCCAGCGGAGTGTGTACTTTTTTAAATTTAAAATTTTAATCGATTGTCGTGAAATATCCGCGAAAAAAGTTAGTGGTCACACTTGTTGTGTTGTTGGGTGCAATTTCCGGGGTTATACTATCCCAGGAATAAGTTATTATAGATTTCCCTTGAAATCGTGGGAAGTAGCTCGTCGTAACGATTGGATTGTCGCAGTCCGTCGAGTCGAGTATGTATCAATAATGTTTATCAAATAAAATGTTATGGAGTGACAAAGTTTTTTTATTTCTTGATCGTGATGTTCATTTTCACAATCGAGAATTAGCGGTTTTTTAACTAAAGTTTTTAAATAACGCTTATTACAGAAGAGTGATTTTGCATGATAAACAATAGGCAATACACAGCACCTGACTCAAGCTAACGCGGCCTTGCGCCACGAGGTAGCGCTGGCGTCGCAAAGTCGAGATGCCTGAGAAGCGTATAATACACTATTTTTTCTGTGACGACGATTTAATATTTTAAATAAAATCAGAAAATTACTGATGCAAAATTTAAATTTTAAAACTAGTAGGCTTTTGTCCTTATAGTGACAATTAGACCTGCGTTATCAATCAACTATCTGTCAATTTGATTCTGTAATTTGATATATATCCGGGAAAAAAGTACTCACTTTTTTCCCATGGTAAAAAAGTAATAATTTCATAAAAAGTGACGTTTTGTGACCCGTTAACAGAGATAAAATGTCAAACTTTTTTCTCGTCGCAGAAAAAACAAATTTTTACACTATAAAATACTGAAATTTACGAAAAAATCCGAGCATAAAATCGAATGTGTTTACTACTGTCAAACCACGACGATAACTGACATATCTCTACTTCTATATGGCTGGCCTTTTACTATATACCACATTCATTAAGAGAAAGAGTTATATACAAAAAGAAAGTAATTTTGTAAAAATATTGTTGAATTTGCATAAAATATATTAAATAACATGTTTTTATCAACAAATTTTACAAAAATATTCACTGATTCTACAAGAAAAATTTAGATTTCTTTTATTCCAATTGAAAACAATCATGAAGTTAGCTACTTATTTACCTTTTTTTAATATCCAGTATATGATTAGTAATAATTTAACACAATTCACTTTATTTTCATCAAAAATCACAAAATAAACACAATTATCACGTAAATATCCACAAAATCAACCTTAATAGTTTCTACAACGATCGGATAGAATCGCGTAATCTCGGAACTTCAAACTGAGATTATTAAAACAGACTTGAAGGGTTTTTGTTGTTACAAACTATTATTTAATGAAGATACAACCACGATTCAATAAATAGTTGTTAAAAAACAAATTTTTACACTATAAATTAGTGAAATTTACGAAAAATCCGAGCATAAAATCGAATCTGTTTACTAGTGTCAAACCACGACGATAACTGACATATCTCTACTTCTATATGGCTGGCCTTTTACTATATACCATATTCATTGAGAGAAAGAATTATATACAAGAAGAAAGTAATTTTGTAAAAATATTGTTGAATTTGCATAAAATATATTAAATAAAACGTTTTTCTCAACAAATTTTACAAAAATATTCACTGATTCTACAAGAAAAATTTAGATTTTTTTTATTCCAAATGAAAACAATCATGAAGTTAGCTACTTACATATTTAGAATTTTCTATGATTATACGTTTACACAGTAATATAAACGAATTTATATAAAAATAACGTAGGAAGTCGAAAATATTGTAAAATTCATAAAAAAAATCGTAAAAATTGCAAAAAAATAAGGAAGAACAACATAAAATCGTAGAATTTTTTTTTCATACTTTAGATGAGAAAATTATTGGTTTATACGTCGATTATGACATATCTATACTCCTATGTGGCCTTTTACTATATACCATATCATTACTAGACAGAATTATATGAAAAATAAAAGTAATTTTGTAAAAATATTGTTGAATTTGCATAAAATATATTAAATAACATGTTTTTATTAACAAATTTTACAAAAATATTCACTGATTCTACAAGAAAAATTTAGATTTCTTTTATTCCAATTGACAACAATCCTGAAGTTAGCTACTTATTTACAATTATACGTTTACACAGTAATATAAACGAATTTATACAAAAACAACGTAGGAAGTCGAAAATATTGTAAAATTCATTAAAAAAATCGTAAAAAATTAGGAAAAACCACATAAAATCGTAGAATTTTCTTTTCTTATAGGTTAGATGAGAAAATTATTGGTTTATACGTCGATTATGTTAGAATTGTATTTGAAAATTTTGGTAACGAAGTGAAATTTTGGTTAACTTTTAACGAACCAAAACAAACTTGTCTTCACGGTTATGGAAATGCTCAAAAGGCACCTTTAATTAATATGAGTGGATATGGAGAGTATATTTGTACGCATAATTTATTAAAAGCGCATGCTGAAGCTTGGCATTTGTATAATGATTATTACAGAATTAGACAGTTAGGTAAGTTTAATTTTCTTGTGTAAACGTAGTTTTAGTGAAATAAACAGGACCGGATTTAAATTAATTTTACTTGAAAAGTATCGATTTGAAGTAATAAAAATAGATCAGAATCGAATTTCCTGTGTAAACGTAGCTTTAATGGAACAAACAGGACCGGATTCCAATTATTTTAACGTAAAAAAAATGGGAAAAAAAAGTAAAAAAAAAAAAGATTTTTTTTTAGGTTTTGTTGGTATTACAATTGATACTCCTTGGATGGAACCCGAAAGTGAAACCCAACTCGATTTGGATGCCGCTGAAAGAGTGCAACAATTTACCGTAAGATTATTTTTATTTTATTTATTTATATTAATTATATTATTTATTTATTTTATTTTAATTAGTTTGGTTGGTTTGCAAATCCAATATTTAATGAAGACTATCCATTGGTAATGAGAGAATTTATCGAAAAAAAAAGTTTAATTCAAGGTTTTAATCAATCTAGATTGCCAGCTTTTACTCAACAACAAATAGATAGAATTAAAGGTAAATTTTAAATGTCAGAAATGTCAAATGTCAAATTTCAAAAGTGAGAAATATCAAATGTCATAAATGTTAAATGTATGAAGTGTTAAGAAATGTCAGAAATGTTATGAAATGTCAAATGTCAGAAATGTCAAATGACAGAAATGTCAAATGTCAGAAATGTTAAATGTCAGATATTTAAATGTGAGAAATGCCAAATTTCAAGAATGTTAGGAAATGTGAAATGTCGGAAATGTTAAGAAATGTCATGAAATGTCAATTCTCAAAAGTCAGAAATGTCAAATGTCAGATATGAGAAATGCCAAATGTCAAGAATGTTAGGAAAGGTCAAAAGTCGGAAATGTTAAGACATGTCAAATATTAGAAATGTCAAATCTCAAAAGTCAGAAATGTCAAATGTCAAGAATGTTAGGAATTGTCAAATGTCATAAATGTTAAATGTCAGAAATGTTAAGAAATGTTATGAAATATCAAGAAATGTCAAATGTTAGAAATGTCAAATATGTTAAATGTGAGAAATGCTAATGTCAAGAATGTTAGGAAATGTCAAATGTCATAAAAGTTAAATGTCGGAAATGTTAACAAATGTCAAAAATGTTATGAAATGTCAAATGTTATGAAATGTCAAATGTTAGAAATGTCAAATCTCAAAAGTCAGAAATGTCAAATGTCAGATATGTTGAATGTGAGAAATGCTAAATGCCAAGAATGTAAGGAAATGTCGAATGCCAAAAAATGTCAAATGACAGAAATGTCAAATGTCAGATATGTTAAATGTGAGAAATGCTAATGTCAAGAATGTTAGGAAATGTCAAATGTCATAAATGTTAAATGTCGGAAATGTTAAGAAATGTCAAAAATGTTATGAAATGTCAAATGTTAGAAATGTCAAATCTCAAAAGTCAGAAATGTCAAATGTCAGATATGTTAAAGGTGAGAAATGCTAAATGTCAAGAATGTTAGGAAATGTCAAATGCCAAAAAATGTCAAATGTAAGATATGTCAAATGACAGATATGTCAAATGACAGAAATGACCAGTGATAGAAATGACAAATGACAGAAATGTCAAATGTCAGATATGTTAAATGTGAGAAATGCTAAATGTCAATAATGTTAGGAAATGTCAAATGCCAAAAAATGTCAAATGGAAGATATGTCAAATGACAGAAATGTCAAATGTCAAGAAATGTCAAATGTAAGAAATGTCAAATGACAGAAATGTCAAATGTGAGAAATGCTAAATGTCAAGAATGTAAGGAAATGTCAAATGTCAAAAAATATCAAATGTAAGAAATGTCAAATTACAGAAATGTCAAATGTCAGAAATGTCAGATATGTTAAATGTGAGAAATGCTAATGTCAAGAATGTTAGGAAATGTCAAATGTCATAAATGTTAAATGTCGGAAATGTTAAGAAATGTCAGAAATGTTATGAAATGTCAAATGTCATAAATGTTAAGAAATGTCATATGTCATAAATGTTAAATGTCGGAAATGTTAAAAAATGTCAAATGGACGAAACGCCACATAACAGAAATGTCAAATGTCAGAAATATTGAAATGTCAAATATATTAAATGTTTAAAGATGTCAAATGTTAAATATATGTCTAATGTTCAATGTTCTGTTTATTTAAATGTCAAATGTCAAAAATGTCTAACATAACAGCTGAAATAAGAAATGGCATCTGTCAAAAAAATGAAAACTGTCAAAAAATGACAGATCTCAAAACTGACAGATGTCAAAAATGACACTTTTTCAATATTTTTTTAAAGGTAGTTCAGATTTTTTGGGTTTGAATTTTTACACTTCAAATATGGTAATAAATAAAATTGATGATGAAAAAGATGTAATTTCGTGGGAAGCAGATATCGAAGCAAATATTTATCAAAAATCAGAATGGCCAGCTACAGCATCTGATTGGTTAAGGGTATAACATTTTCAATTTCATTTCCACTTTTCTTTTAGTAAAAAAAAAAATTTTTAACTTCCCGCTAAAAAAAATCGGGAAGTTATTGGTTTCACCCCGTTTTTCGAAAATCGAGTTTTCATCGGATCTCAACGTTTTGAGGTCTTAGGAACCTCCCCTGACTATTTTTACGATGGTGTCTGTATGTCTGTATGTACGTGTGGATGTGTGTGTGGATGTATGTAAACCTCTTATAACTTTTGAACGGCTTAACCGATCGGAATGAAATAAAAAGCATTCCAAAGAGTTCCATCTAACTTAGATTCCCTGTAAGTTTGAATCGATTCGAGCCGGTAGATTTCGAGAAATTTTAAAATAACCGAAAAAAACAATTGGTAAAAATAATGTTTTTTGGGCATATCTTTTTGGCTATCACATCGATCAATTTCATAACCTAATCAGCTCTCAAGCTTAAAAAGCCACGTCGAATGCCGTTTTGCAAATTAAAATCGGTTGATTCGTTCGTGAGATATCGTTGTCGAAAAATTAAAAAAAAACGTGTTTTTTTTTCAATAACTTAGAGATTTTTTGACTAACCGATTTTGCACTCCTGGTAACGTTTTTAGGTCTCAAAAAACTGCGTCGAATGCCATCTTAAACATCAAAATCGTAACGCGTTAAAAAGTTATGGCTTTTTAAACATTTCAAAAAAAGTCAAAAACGTCAAAATACGTCACGTTATTATAGCTTTGCGCTTAAAACTAGCGGGAAGTTGCAAGGATGGCCTTTAAGGTCAACCTCTTTTCGAATTTTTTTTTTAGGTGACCCCCTGGGTTAATAACACTTATGGAGATATCAAAATTATGATAACAGAAAATGGATATTCTGATAATGGTACAACACTGCAAGATATTGAAAGAGTTCAATTTTATCAAGTATGTATAAAAAAAAAGTATTTAATATCCTGTGTAAACGTAGCTTTAGTGTAAGAAACAGCATCGGATTTAAATTATTTTTGAATCAGATTTTAATTTCGTGTGTAAACGTAGCTTTAGTGTATGAAACAGAGCCGGATTTAAGTTATTTTTTGAATGAAAAATTTATAATCAGATTTTAATTTCGTGTGTAAACGTAGCTTTAATTGAACAAACAGGGCCGGATTTTTGTTATTTTTTAAATGAAAAATTATTTAAAAAAATCTTTTTTAGGATCATTTAAGTGGAGTTCGTGATGCTCTTGATGATGGTATCAATATTTTCGGATATACTGCATGGAGTTTAATGGATAATTTCGAATGGATGCGAGGATATTCGTAAGGATTTTTTTCATATCTTTTATAGTTTTCAATATACGGGGGGATATACAAAATTTTTGTTAAAATTTGTAAATCCCTCGTAACTTTTTTATTAATTAACGTACAAAAAGTTATAACCTATCAAAACATAGGAAATTTTCTCAGTAATCCAAAATTCCAATTACTTTCTTCATATCTTTTATAGCTTTCAAAAATCCAAAATTTCAATTAGTTTTTTCATAACTGTTATGGTTTTCAATATACGGGGGAAATACAAAATTTTTGTTAAAATTTGTAAATCCCTCGTAATTTTTTTATTAATTAACGTACAAAAAGGTTATAACCTATCAAAAGATAGGAAATTTTCTCAAAAATCCAAAATTCCAATTAGTTTTTTCATATCTTTTATAGTTTTCAATATACAAGGGAAATACAAAATTTTTGTTAAAATTTGTAAATCCCTCGTAACTTTTTTATTAATTAACGTACAAAAAGTTATAACCTATCAAAACATAGGAAATTTTCTTAAAAATCCAAAATTCCAATTAGTTTCTTCATACCTTTTATAGTTTTCAATATACGGGGGAAATACAAAATTTTTGTTAAAATTTGTAAATCCCTCGTAACTTTTTTATTAATTAACGTACAAAAAGTTATAACCTATCAAAAAAAAAGGAAATTTTTTCCGAAATCCAAAATTTCAATAAGTTTTTTATACCTTTTATAGTTTTTAATATACGGGGGAAATACAAAATTTTTGTTGAAATTAGTAAATCCCTCGTAACTTTTTTATTAATTAACGTACAAAAAGTTATAACCTATTTAAAGATAGGAAATTTTCTTAAAAATCCAAAATTCCGATTTGTTTTTTCATACCTTTTATAGTTTTCAATATACGGGGGAAATACAAAATTTTTGTTAAAATTTGTAATTCCCTCGTAACTTTTTTATTAATTAACGTATAAAAAGTTATAACCTATCAAAAGATAGGAAATTCTCTCAGAAATCCACAATTTCAATTAGTTTTATCATACCTTTTATAGTTTTCAATATACGGGAGAAATACAAAATTTTTGTTAAAATTTGTAAATCCCTCGTAATTTTTTTATTAATCAACGTACAAAATGTTATAACCTATCAAAAAATAGGGAATTTTCTCAAAAATCCAAAATTCCAATTAGTTTTTTCATATCTTTTATAGTTTTCAATATACGGGGGAAATACAACATTTTTGTTAAAATTTGTAATGCTCTCGTAATTTTTTTATTAATTAACGTACAAAAAATTATAACCTATCAAAAAATAGGGACTTTTCTCAAAAATCCAAAATTCCAATTAGTTTCTTTATACCTTTTATAGTTTTCAATATACGAGGGAAATACAAAATTTTTGTTAAAATTTGTAATTCTCTCGTAACTTTTTTATTAATTAACGTACAAATTATAACCTATTAAAAGATAGGAAATTCTCTCAAAAATCCACAGTTTCAATTAGTTTTATCATACCTTTTATGGTTTTCAATATACGGGAGAAATACAAAAGTTTTGTTAAAATTTGTAATTCTCTAGTAACTTTTTTATTAATCAACGTACAAAAAGTTATAACCTATCAAAAGATAGGAAATTTTCTCAAAAATCCGAAATTCCAATTAGTTTTTTTATATATTTTATAGTTTTCAATATACGGGGAAAATACAAAATTTTTGTTAAAATTTGTAAATCCCTCGTAACTTTTTTATTAATTAACGTACAAAAAGTTGTAACCTATCAAAAGATAGAAAATTCTCTCAGAAATCCACAATTTCAATTAGTTTTATCATACCTTTTATAGTTTTCAATATACGGGAGAAATACAAAATTTTTGTTAAAATTTGTAATTCCCTCGTAACTTTTTTATTAATTAACGTACAAAAAGTTATAACCTACCAAAAGATAGGAAATTTTCTCAAAAATCCAAAATTCCAATTAGTTTTTTAATACTTTTTATAGTTTTCTATATACGGGGGAATTACAAAATTTTTGTTAAAATTTTAATTCCCTCGTAACTTATTTATTTATTAACGTATAGAAAGTTATAACCTATCAAAAGAAAGAAAATTTTTTCCGAAATCCAAAATTCCAATTAGTTTTTTATATCTTTTATAGTTTTTAACATACGGGGGAAATACAAAATTTTTGTTGAAATTTGTAAATGCCTCGTAACTTTTTTATTAATTAACGTACAAAAAGTTATAACCTATTAAAAGATAGGAAATTTTTTCAAAAATCCAAAATTCCAATTTGTTTTTTCATACCTTTTATAGTTTTCAATATACGGGGGAAATACAAAATTGTTGTTTAAATTTGTAATTCCCTCGTAACTTTTTTATTTATTAACGTACAAAAAGTTATAACCTATCAAAACATAGGAAATTTTCTCAAAAATCCAAAATTTCAATTAGTTTCTTCATACCTTTTATAGTTTTCAATATACGGGGGAAATACAAAATTTTTGTTAAAATTTGTAATTCCCTCGTAACTTTTTTATTAATTAACGTACAAAAAGTTATAACCTATCAAAACATAGGAAATTTTCTCAAAAATTCAAAATTCTAATTAGTTTCTTCATACCTTTTATAGTTCTCAATATACGGGGGAAATACCAAATTCTTGTTAAAATTTGTAAATCCCTCGTAACTTTTTTATTAATTAACGTACAAAAAGTTATAACCTATCAAAACATAGGAAATTTTCTCAAAAATCCAAAATTCCAATTAGCTTCTTCATACCTTTTATAGTTTTCAATATACGGGGGAAATACAAAATTTTTGTTAAAATTTGTAAATCCCTTGTAACTTTTTTATTAATTAACGTACAAAAAGTTATAACCTATCAAAACATAGGAAATTTTCTCAAAAATCGAAAATTCCAATTAGTTTCTTCATACCTTTTATAGTTTTCAATATACGGGGGAAATACAAAATTTTTGTTAAAATTTGTACATCCCCCGTAACTTTTTTATTAATTAATGTACAAAAATTTTTAAACTATCAAAAGATACGAAATTTTCTCAAAAATCCAAAATTCCAATTAGTTTTTTCATACCTTTTATAGATTTCAATATACGGGGGAAATACAAAATTTTTGTTAAAATTTGTAATTCCCTCGTAACTTTTTATTAATTAACGTACAAAAATTTATAAACTATCAAAAGATAGGAAATTTTCTCAAAAATCCAAAATTCCAATTAGTTTTTTCATACCTTTTATAGTTTTCAATATACAGGGAAAATACAAAATTTTGTTAAAATTTGTAATTCTCTCGTAACTTTTTTATTAATTAACGTACAAAAAGTTATAACCTATTAAAAGATAGGAAATTTTCTCAGAAATCCAAAATTTTAATTAGTTTTTTCATATCTTTTATAGTTTTCAATATACGGGGGAAATACAAAATTTTTGTTAAAATTTGTAATTCCCTCGTAACTTTTTTATTTGCTAACGTACATAAAGTTATAACCTATCAAACGATAGGAAATGTTCTCAAAAATCCAAAATTCCAATTAGTTTTTTCATATTTTTTATAGTTTTCAATATACGGGGGAAATACAAAATTTTTGTTAAAATTTGTAAATCCCACGTAACTTTTCTATTAATTAACGTACAAAAAGGTTATAACCTTTCAAAAGATAGGAAATTTTCTCAAAAATTCAAAATTCCAATTAGTTTGTTCATACCTTTTATAGTTTTCAATATACGGGGGGAATACAAAATTTTTGTTACAATTTGTAAATCCCTCGTAATTTTTTTATTAATTAACGTACAAAATGTTATAACCTATCAAAAGATAGGAAATTTTCTCAAAAATCCAAAATTCCAATTAGTTTCTTCATACCTTTTATAGTTTTCAATATACGGGGGAAATACAAAATTTTTGTTAAAATTTGTAAATCCCTCGTAATTTTTTTATTAATTAACGTACAAAATGTTATAACCTATCAAAAGATAGAAAATTTTCTCAAAAATCCAAAATTCCAATTAGCTTCTTCATACCTTTTATAGTTTTCAATATACGGGGGAAATACAAAATTTTTGTTAAAATTTGTAAATCCCTTGTAATTTTTTTATTTATTAACGTACAAAAAGTTATAATCCATCAAAATATAGGAAATTTTCTCAAAAATCCAAAATTCTAATTAGTTTCTTCATACCTTTTATAGTTTTCAATATACGGCGGTAATACAAAAATGTTGTTAAAATTTGTAAATCCCTCGTAATTTTTTATTAATTAACGTACAAAATGTTATAAACCATCAAAAGATAGGAAATTTTCTCAAAAATCCAAAATTTCAATTAGTTTTTTCATATCTTTTATAGTTTTCAATATACGAGGGAAATACAATTTTTTTTTTAAAATTTGTAAATCCCTCGTAACTTTTTTATTAATTAACGTACAAAAAGTTATAACCTATGAAAACATAGAAAATTTTCTCAAAAATCCAAAATTCCAATTAGTTTTTTTATACCTTTTATAGTTTTCAATATACGGGGGAATTACAAATTTTTTTTTAAAATTTGTAATTCCCTCGTAATTATTTTATTAATTAACGTACAAAAAGTTATAACCTATCCAAAGATAGGAAAATTTCTCAAAAATCCAAAATTCCAATTAGTTTTTTCATACTTTTTATAGTTTTCTATATACGGGGGAATTACAAAATTTTGTTAAAATTTGTAATTTCCTCGTAACTTTTTTATTTATTAACGTACATAAAGTTATAACCTATCAAACGATAGGAAATGTTCTCAAATATTAAAAATTCCAATTAGTTTTTTTATATCTTTTATAGTTTTTAATATACGGGGGAAATACAAAATTTTTGTTAAAATTTGTAATTCTCTCGTAACTTTTTTATTAATTAACGTACAAAAAGTTATAACCTATCAAAAGATAGGAAATTTTCTCAAAAATCCAAAATTCTAATTAGTTTCTTCATTCCTTTTATAGTTTTCAATATACGGGGGAAATACAAAATTTTTGTTAAAATTTGTAAATCCCTCGTAACTTTTTTATTAATTAACGTACAAAAAGTTATAACCAATCAAAAGATAGGAAATTTTCTCAAAAATCCAAAATTCCAATTAGTTTCTTCATACCTTTTATAGTTTTCAATATACGGGGGAAATACAAAATTGTTGTTTAAATTTGTAATTCCCTCGTAACTTTTTTATTTATTAACGTACAGAAAGTTATAACCTATCAAAAGATAGGAAATTTTCTCAAAAATCCAAAATTCCAATTAGTTTTTTCATACTTTTTATAGTTTTCTATATACGGGGGAATTACAAAATTTTTGTTAAAATTTGTAATTCTCTCGTAACTTTTTTATTAATTAACGTACAAAAAGTTGTAACCCATCAAAACATAGGAAATTTTCTCAAAAATCCAAAATTCCAATTAGTTTCTTCATACCTTTTATAGTTCTCAATATACGGGGGAAATACCAAATTCTTGTTAAAATTTGTAAATCCCTCGTAACTTTTTTATTAATTAACGTACAAAAAGTTATAACCTATCAAAACATAGGAAATTTTCTCAAAAATCCAAAATTCCAATTAGCTTCTTCATACCTTTTATAGTTTTCAATATACGGGGGAAATACAAAATTTTTGTTAAAATTTGTAAATCCCTCGTAACTTTTTTATTAATTAACGTACAAAAAGTTATAACCAATCAAAAGATAGGAAATTTTCTCAAAAATCCAAAATTCCAATTAGTTTCTTCATACCTTTTATAGTTTTCAATATACGGGGGAAATACAAAATTGTTGTTTAAATTTGTAATTCCCTCGTAACTTTTTTATTTATTAACGTACAGAAAGTTATAACCTATCAAAAGATAGGAAATTTTCTCAAAAATCCAAAATTCCAATTAGTTTTTTCATACCTTTTATAGTTTTCAATATACGGGGGAAATACAAAATTTTTGTTAAAATTTGTAATTCCCTCGTAACTTTTTTATTAATTAACGTACAAAAAGTTATAACCTATCAAAACATAGGAAATTTTCTCAAAAATTCAAAATTCTAATTAGTTTCTTCATACCTTTTATAGTTCTCAATATACGGGGGAAATACCAAATTCTTGTTAAAATTTGTAAATCCCTCGTAACTTTTTTATTAATTAACGTACAAAAAGTTATAACCTATCAAAACATAGGAAATTTTCTTAAAAATCCAAAATTCCAATTAGCTTCTTCATACCTTTTATAGTTTTCAATATACGGGGGAAATACAAAATTTTTGTTAAAATTTGTAAATCCCTTGTAACTTTTTTATTAATTAACGTACAAAAAGTTATAACCTATCAAAACATAGGAAATTTTCTCAAAAATCCAAAATTCCAATTAGTTTCTTCATACCTTTTATAGTTTTCAATATACGGGGGAAATACAAAATTTTTGTTAAAATTTGTACATCCCCCGTAACTTTTTTATTAATTAATGTACAAAAATTTTTAAACTATCAAAAGATACGAAATTTTCTCAAAAATCCAAAATTCCAATTAGTTTTTTCATACCTTTTATAGATTTCAATATACGGGGGAAATACAAAATTTTTGTTAAAATTTGTAATTCCCTCGTAACTTTTTATTAATTAACGTACAAAAATTTATAAACTATCAAAAGATAGGAAATTTTCTCAAAAATCCAAAATTCCAATTAGTTTTTTCATACCTTTTATAGTTTTCAATATACAGGGAAAATACAAAATTTTGTTAAAATTTGTAATTCTCTCGTAACTTTTTTATTAATTAACGTACAAAAAGTTATAACCTATTAAAAGATAGGAAATTTTCTCAGAAATCCAAAATTTTAATTAGTTTTTTCATATCTTTTATAGTTTTCAATATACGGGGGAAATACAAAATTTTTGTTAAAATTTGTAATTCCCTCGTAACTTTTTTATTTGCTAACGTACATAAAGTTATAACCTATCAAACGATAGGAAATGTTCTCAAAAATCCAAAATTCCAATTAGTTTTTTCATATTTTTTATAGTTTTCAATATACGGGGGAAATACAAAATTTTTGTTAAAATTTGTAAATCCCACGTAACTTTTCTATTAATTAACGTACAAAAAGGTTATAACCTTTCAAAAGATAGGAAATTTTCTCAAAAATTCAAAATTCCAATTAGTTTGTTCATACCTTTTATAGTTTTCAATATACGGGGGGAATACAAAATTTTTGTTACAATTTGTAAATCCCTCGTAATTTTTTTATTAATTAACGTACAAAATGTTATAACCTATCAAAAGATAGGAAATTTTCTCAAAAATCCAAAATTCCAATTAGTTTCTTCATACCTTTTATAGTTTTCAATATACGGGGGAAATACAAAATTTTTGTTAAAATTTGTAAATCCCTCGTAATTTTTTTATTAATTAACGTACAAAATGTTATAACCTATCAAACGATAGAAAATTTTCTCAAAAATCCAAAATTCCAATTAGCTTCTTCATACCTTTTATAGTTTTCAATATACGGGGGAAATACAAAATTTTTGTTAAAATTTGTAAATCCCTTGTAATTTTTTTATTTATTAACGTACAAAAAGTTATAATCCATCAAAATATAGGAAATTTTCTCAAAAATCCAAAATTCTAATTAGTTTCTTCATACCTTTTATAGTTTTCAATATACGGCGGTAATACAAAAATGTTGTTAAAATTTGTAAATCCCTCGTAATTTTTTATTAATTAACGTACAAAATGTTATAAACCATCAAAAGATAGGAAATTTTCTCAAAAATCCAAAATTTCAATTAGTTTTTTCATATCTTTTATAGTTTTCAATATACGAGGGAAATACAATTTTTTTTTTAAAATTTGTAAATCCCTCGTAACTTTTTTATTAATTAACGTACAAAAAGTTATAACCTATGAAAACATAGAAAATTTTCTCAAAAATCCAAAATTCCAATTAGTTTTTTTATACCTTTTATAGTTTTCAATATACGGGGGAATTACAAATTTTTTTTTAAAATTTGTAATTCCCTCGTAATTATTTTATTAATTAACGTACAAAAAGTTATAACCTATCCAAAGATAGGAAAATTTCTCAAAAATCCAAAATTCCAATTAGTTTTTTCATACTTTTTATAGTTTTCTATATACGGGGGAATTACAAAATTTTGTTAAAATTTGTAATTTCCTCGTAACTTTTTTATTTATTAACGTACATAAAGTTATAACCTATCAAACGATAGGAAATGTTCTCAAATATTAAAAATTCCAATTAGTTTTTTTATATCTTTTATAGTTTTTAATATACGGGGGAAATACAAAATTTTTGTTAAAATTTGTAATTCTCTCGTAACTTTTTTATTAATTAACGTACAAAAAGTTATAACCTATCAAAAGATAGGAAATTTTCTCAAAAATCCAAAATTCTAATTAGTTTCTTCATTCCTTTTATAGTTTTCAATATACGGGGGAAATACAAAATTTTTGTTAAAATTTGTAAATCCCTCGTAACTTTTTTATTAATTAACGTACAAAAAGTTATAACCAATCAAAAGATAGGAAATTTTCTCAAAAATCCAAAATTCCAATTAGTTTCTTCATACCTTTTATAGTTTTCAATATACGGGGGAAATACAAAATTGTTGTTTAAATTTGTAATTCCCTCGTAACTTTTTTATTTATTAACGTACAGAAAGTTATAACCTATCAAAAGATAGGAAATTTTCTCAAAAATCCAAAATTCCAATTAGTTTTTTCATACTTTTTATAGTTTTCTATATACGGGGGAATTACAAAATTTTTGTTAAAATTTGTAATTCTCTCGTAACTTTTTTATTAATTAACGTACAAAAAGTTGTAACCCATCAAAACATAGGAAATTTTCTCAAAAATCCAAAATTCCAATTAGTTTCTTCATACCTTTTATAGTTTTCAATATACGGGGGAAATACAAAATTTTTGTTAAAATTTGTAATTCCCTCGTAACTTTTTTATTTATTAACGTACAGAAAGTCATAATCTATTAAAAGATAGGAAATTTTCTCAAAAATTCAAAATTCCAATTAGTTTTTTCATATCTTTTATAGTTTTCAATATACGGGGGAAATACAAAATTTTTGTTAAAATTAGTAATTCTCTCGTAACTTTTTTATTAATTAACGTACAAAAAGTTATAACCTATCAAAAGATAGGAAATTTTCTCAAAAATCCAAAATTCCAATTAGTTTCTTCATACCTTTTAGAGTTTTCAATATACGGGGGAAATACAAAATTTTTGTTAAAATTTGTAAATCCCTCGTAACTTTTTTATTAATTAACGTACAAAAAGTTATAACCAATCAAAAGATAGGAAATTTTCTCAAAAATCCAAAATTCCAATTAGTTTCTTCATACCTTTTATAGTTTTCAATATACGGGGGAAATACAAAATTGTAATTCCCTCGTAACTTTTTTATTTATTAACGTACAGAAAGTTATAACCTATTAAAAGATAGGAAATTTTCTCAAAAATCCAAAATTCCAATTAGTTTTTTCATACTTTTTATAGTTTTCTATATACGGGGGAATTACAAAATTTTTGTTAAAATTTGTAATTCTCTCGTAACTTTTTTATTAATTAACGTACAAAAAGTTGTAACCCATCAAAACATAGGAAATTTTCTCAAAAATCCAAAATTCCAATTAGTTTCTTCATACCTTTTATAGTTTTCAATATACGGGGGAAATACAAAATTTTTGTTAAAATTTGTAATTCCCTCGTAACTTTTTTATTTATTAACGTACAGAAAGTTATAATCTATTAAAAGATAGGAAATTTTCTCAAAAATCCAAAATTCCAATTAGTTTTTCATATCTTTTATAGTTTTCAATATACGTGGGAAATACAAAATTTTTGTTAAAATTTGTAATTCTCTCGTAACTTTTTTATTAATTAACGTACAAAAAGTTGTAACCCATCAAAACATAGGAAATTTTCTCAAAAATCCAAAATTCCAATTAGTTTCTTCATACCTTTTATAGTTTTCAATATACGGGGGAAATACAAAATTTTTGTTAAAATTTGTAATTCCCTCGTAACTTTTTTATTTATTAACGTACAGAAAGTTATAATCTATTAAAAGATAGGAAATTTTCTCAAAAATCCAAAATTCCAATTAGTTTTTCATATCTTTTATAGTTTTCAATATACGTGGGAAATACAAAATTTTTGTTAAAATTTGTAATTCTCTCGTAACTTTTTTATTAATTAACGTAAAAAAAGTTATAACCTATCAGAAGATAGGAAATTTTCTCAAAAATCCAAAATTCCAATTAGTTTCTTCATACCTTTTATAGTTTTCAATATACGGGGGAAATACAAAATTTTTGTTAAAATTTGTAAATCCCTCGTAATTTTTTTACTAATTAACGTACAAAATGTTATAACCTATCAAAAGATAGAAAATTTTCTCAAAAATCCAAAATTCCAATTAGCTTCTTCATACCTTTTATAGTTTTCAATATACGGGGGAAATACAAAATTTTTGTTAAAATTTGTAAATCCCTTGTAATTTTTTTATTTATTAACGTACAAAAAGTTATAATTCATCAAAATATAGGAAATTTTCTCAAAAATCCAAAATTCTAATTAGTTTCTTTATACCTTTTATAGTTTTCAATATACGGCGGTAATACAAAAATTTTGTTAAAATTTGTAAATCCCTCGTAATTTTTTATTAATTAACGTACAAAATGTTATAAACTATCAAAAGATAGGAAATTTTCTCAAAAATCCAAAATTTCAATTAGTTTTTTCATATCTTTTATAGTTTTCAATATACGAGGGAAATACAATTTTTTTTTAAAATTTGTAAATCCCTCGTAACTTTTTTATTAATTAACGTACAAAAAGTTATAACCTATAAAAACATAGGAAATTTTCTCAAAAATCCAAAATTCCAATTAGTTTTTTTATACCTTTTATAGTTTTCAATATACGGGGGAATTACAATTTTTTTTTTAAAATTTGTAATTCCCTCGTAATTATTTTATTAATTAACGTACAAAAAGTTATAACCTATCCAAAGATAGGAAAATTTCTCAAAAATCCAAAATTCCAATTAGTTTTTTCATACTTTTTATAGTTTTCTATATACGGGGGAATTACAAAATTTTGTTAAAATTTGTAATTTCCTCGTAACTTTTTTATTTATTAACGTACATAAAGTTATAACCTATCAAACGATAGGAAATGTTCTCAAATATTAAAAATTCCAATTAGTTTTTTTATATCTTTTATAGTTTTTAATATTAATTTTCTCAAAAATCCAAAATTCCAATTAGTTTCTTCATACCTTTTATAGTTTTCAATATACGGGGGAAATACAAAATTTTTGTTAAAATTTGTAATTCTCTCGTAACTTTTTTATTAATTAACGTACAAAAAGTTATAACCTATCAAAAGATAGGAAATTTTCTCAAAAATCCAAAATTCCACATAGTTTCTTCATTCCTTTTATAGTTTTCAATATACGGGGGAAATACAAAATTTTTGTTAAAATTTGTAAATCCCTCGTAACTTTTTTATTAATTAACGTACAAAAAGTTATAACCAATCAAAAGATAGGAAATTTTCTCAAAAATCCAAAATTCTAATTAGTTTCTTCATACCTTTTATAGTTTTCAATATACGGGGGAAATACAAAATTGTTGTTTAAATTTGTAATTCCCTCGTAACTTTTTTATTTATTAACGTACAGAAAGTTATAACCTATCAAAAGATAGGAAATTTTCTCAAAAATCCAAAATTCCAATTAGTTTTTTCATACTTTTTATAGTTTTCTATATACGGGGGAATTACAAAATTTTTGTTAAAATTTGTAATTCTCTCGTAACTTTTTTATTAATTAACGTACAAAAAGTTGTAACCCATCAAAACATAGGAAATTTTCTCAAAAATCCAAAATTCCAATTAGTTTCTTCATACCTTTTATAGTTTTCAATATACGGGGGAAATACAAAATTTTTGTTAAAATTTGTAATTCCCTCGTAACTTTTTTATTTATTAACGTACAGAAAGTCATAATCTATTAAAAGATAGGAAATTTTCTCAAAAATTCAAAATTCCGATTAGTTTTTTCATATCTTTTATAGTTTTCAATATACGGGGGAAATACAAAATTTTTGTTAAAATTTGTAATTCTCTCGTAACTTTTTTATTAATTAACGTACAAAAAGTTATAACCTATCAAAAGATAGGAAATTTTCTCAAAAATCCAAAATTCCAATTAGTTTCTTCATACCTTTTATAGTTTTCAATATACGGGGGAAATACAAAATTTTTGTTAAAATTTGTAAATCCCTCGTAACTTTTTTATTAATTAACGTACAAAAAGTTATAACCAATCAAAAGATAGGAAATTTTCTCAAAAATCCAAAATTCCAATTAGTTTCTTCATACCTTTTATAGTTTTCAATATACGGGGGAAATACAAAATTGTAATTCCCTCGTAACTTTTTTATTTATTAACGTACAGAAAGTTATAACCTATTAAAAGATAGGAAATTTTCTCAAAAATCCAAAATTCCAATTAGTTTTTTCATACTTTTTATAGTTTTCTATATACGGGGGAATTACAAAATTTTTGTTAAAATTTGTAATTCTCTCGTAACTTTTTTATTAATTAACGTACAAAAAGTTGTAACCCATCAAAACATAGGAAATTTTCTCAAAAATCCAAAATTCCAATTAGTTTCTTCATACCTTTTATAGTTTTCAATATACGGGGGAAATACAAAATTTTTGTTAAAATTTGTAATTCCCTCGTAACCTTTTTTATTTATTAACGTACAGAAAGTTATAATCTATTAAAAGATAGGAAATTTTCTCAAAAATCCAAAATTCCAATTAGTTTTTCATATCTTTTATAGTTTTCAATATACGTGGGAAATACAAAATTTTTGTTAAAATTTGTAATTCTCTCGTAACTTTTTTATTAATTAACGTAAAAAAAGTTATAACCTATCAGAAGATAGGAAATTTTCTCAAAAATCCAAAATTCCAATTAGTTTCTTCATACCTTTTATAGTTTTCAATATACGGGGGAAATACAAAATTTTTGTTAAAATTTGTAAATCCCTCGTAACTTTTTTATTAATTAACGTACAAAAAGTTATAACCTATCAAAAGATAGGAAATTTTCTCAAAAATCCAAAATTCCAATTAGTTTCTTCATACCTTTTATAGTTTTCAATATACGGGGGAAATACAAAATTGTTGTTTAAATTTGTAATTCCCTCGTAACTTTTTTATTTATTAACGTACAGAAAGTTATAACCTATCAAAAGATAGGAAATTTTCTCAAAAATTCAAAATTCCAATTAGGTTTTTCATACTTTTTATAGTTTTCTATATACGGGGAATTACAAAATTTTTGTTAAAATTTGTAATTACCTCGTATATCGAAAACTAAAAAAGTTATACGAAAAATAGTTACATTTTTAAATTTGTGAGAAAATTTCCTATCTTCTGATAGGTTATAACTTTTTGTACGTTTACAAATAAAAAAGTTATCGAACTTTAAAATTTTTGTAGCTTTTTAATTTTTACATTAGTTGAAGTTATCACTTCTGTCGCGCCTCCTGAAACGCACAATTTTTTTTATATTCTACTCACATTTGCCACTTTTTTAATATTTTTTTTTTAATATATTTTTGTAGTGAAAGATTTGGAATATATTCAGTTGATTTTAATGATCCAGAAAGGCCAAGAACACCGAAACTTTCAGTTGATTTTTTCAAAAAATTTTTTACCACCAGATGTCTAGTAGAAGAAGAAAACTGTATTGAAGCATAAATAAATTAATATTTAAACAATTTGTTTTTAATATGATGTGTTTAAATTTAAAAATTTAAATATTTTGAAAATTCTGAAAATTGTGAAAAATTTGAAAATTTTTGAAAATTTTGAAAATTTTAAAAATTTTGAAAATTCTAAAAATTTTTGAAAATTCTGAAAATTTTTGAAAATTCTGAAAATTTTTGAAAATTCTGAAAATTTTGAAAATTTTAAAAATTTTGAAAATTCTAAAAATTTTTGAAAATTCTGAAAATTTTTGAAAATTCTGAAAATTTTGAAAATCTTAATTTTTGAAAATTTTGAAAATTTTAAAAATTTTGAAAATTCTAAAAATTTTGAAAATCTTACAGAGAGAGAGAGAGTGTAACGTTTACAACGTTATTTTTTGGCCTGGCCTATATACTATTTAATTTCTATAATATCTCGGCTATTTTGCAACGTTATTTTTTGGCCTGGCCTACGTACTATTTAATTTTTACAATTCCTCGTCTATGGAGTCGCCGCAGACTTGGTTTCATTGATGAGAGGGGAATTTTTAGTTCGATCGTGAATAGTGTCGCTATTTTTATTCTTTACAATTTGTGCTTCAAAGTATTCAGTTCTTTCAATACCTTCTCCCTTCGGTGGTGAGTAAAAATTAAATTGTTTTAATTTTTATTAGTACTCAAAAACTTGGTAAATTTATTTTAATAAATATCATGGTTATATTGTTTCTAACATTTAATTATTTCGATTACAATCATTGTTATAAATCAGTTTTTATTGATTTAAAAATAAGTAAACAATTCAAGTGATTAACTTTTTTCTATCTCGAACTTGGAGAAACCTTGAATGATTGTAATCGAAATTATGGTTTAGTGAGACGGAATTTTGACGGTTTTGAAGGGTCCTAAGGAAGGACTGGAAGCCTGGAAACAATTTTTTTTGAATAAGAAGCTTTGGCCTAGCCGAAATTATTTTGTTTTGCCGTATCCAGCCTGACAGCATTGATGATAAGTTATTGAAAACATCTTGCCATCGACATCAGAGTCCAGAACCGAATTTTCCGTCGTCCTCACCCTGTTTCGAGAAGATTCCAATAATAAAGATAAGAAAACAAATTAATCACTATTTAATCAACTAATATCTTGAAAATTTTCATTCAATAATTCTTAAATAAACAATTTTAAAAACTGATTTATTCTCTTTTATTTGTATGTCTGTATTTTGGCGCCCTTTTTATTTGTTTGGGGGAAGTCAAAAGAAAAACCAGAAGGAAGCCACAACCCTGGAGCTAGCAAGGGTATATTAACGTTACAAACTGGCGCCCAACGTAGTTGAAGCAATTTCTTTGAGATTTATCTTTATCTTTATCTATATCTTTTTCTCAAAGGGATTGTTTTGGCTACAAACTGGCGACAGTTAAGGGTTAATTACGTTACAAACTGGCGCCCAACTAAGTATTCTGTTTTTTTTTGAAGCTTTTCCTAGCATTCACATTAAATTAAAGTAATTTTAAATTTTTTCCATCAATTTAAATACAGACATTCAAATATTTTATAAATATTTTACTAACATCTAATACTTTTTATCTTTACTTTATTTTGTTGGAGCTTAGTTTCGATAGATTCAAGGCTAACCACTATTGATTGGTATACTTCGGGTTTAATTTTTAATTTACCGAGTTTTATTTTTCGACGAATATTATAGGTTCTTTATTTATTTATTTTTTTCCTTACTACAATGTTGCCTTCTCATTTAAAAACAAAAGAATTGGATTATGAATTAAAAATCAGGGGTGTCGAGATTCCTCCTACTGTTGAGGCTAAACGGAAACTTCTTTCCGGGTTGTTAGCTCAAGAAAATGCAAATAGGAGTTTCAGTGAAATTGTAAATACATTTTCCTTCGATGAAGATATTCTCGGTATTAAAGATTCAATTAGTTTTTTAAAACCTGATATTGACTCATTTACTGGTGACAAATCTGCTCCTGTTTTTAAGCGTATTAATTCTAGACTTATTCACATTTCGGGTAGAATCAACAGAATTGCTTGCACGGAGGATGATCATTTTGCCATTTTACGAGCCTTAAAAAATGACTTAACTTTATTTGAAGCGGAAGTTCATGAAAAGTCCAACACTTCCACTCCAACGATGCTGGAATCTCCTGTTGGTATTTCTTCGCCGGCTTTTTTCCACAAGAACTTAGATGTTCATAAATGGAATATTTATTTTTCTGGTAATAATTCTGTTCATGATTTTTTGGAAAAAGTTGACATGTTGCGAGTTTCTCGGGGAATTTCTGACAGTGACCTACTTTTGCGTAGTTGTGATTTATTTAAAGATGAAGGTTTAACCTGGTTTATGAATAATCGTCATAAATTTTCTTCTTGGTCCGATCTGGTTGATAAACTTAAATTCGACTTTATTCCCTCAAATTTTCAATTTGATTTGGAAAATGTTATCAATAATAAATTTCAAACTAGAGGTGAAAGTGTAGCTCTTTTCATCGCTTCGATGGAGGGTCTCTTCAAACGTATGGATCATTGTCCGGACGAACAAACTAGGGTATCTAAGATTAGACGCAATCTTCTTCCTACCTTCGTAAATCAACTTGCCCTTCAATCTCCTTCAACTATCGATGAATTAAATATCCTGTGTAAAAAAATTGAGGAATCTCAAAATTGGTGCGATAGAGCCCAGAATGTTTCTTCCTTTAATTCTTCAAAAAACTTCAATTCCAATTCTGGGGAACCGAATTTATCTGTACTTTCGAATTCTAGGCCGATTAAATGCTGGAATTGCGAAAAGTTAGGCCACGTTTATAATCAATGTAGAGCTCGCAAAGTGGTTCCGTTCTGCTTTGGTTGTGGGAAAAAGAACACAATTAGGTCTAATTGCTCATGGTGTCGTTCCAAGAAAAAATTAACATGCTTGCTCTTCTGGACAGTGGTTCAAACGCGTGTATTCTTGGTAATCAAGGTTTTCAGATGATTTCTCACTTAAAACTTCCTATTATCTACGATAATTCAATTTGTGTCACTACGGCGGATGGTAACCTTCAGCAAAGCATTGGTTTTGTTTATCTCTCTTTATCTTTATCAGGGGTTACTCATACCTTAAAGGTTTTAATAATTCCTTCGATTGCTCATTCTCTCATCTTAGGAATGGATTTTTTGAACTTATTTAAGATTGATATAAATTTTGAGTCCTTATCTTATTCAATACTTTCCTCGTTGTGTGTTATTAATTCTATTCAACCTGTGTCTTCTCTTTCTGTGGTTCAGTTAAATAAATTAGATAAAGTAAAATCCTTATTTAGAGACCTGGCCCCTGTTGACAGAATTGGTAGAACTTCTCTAATAACCCACGATATTGACACAGGCGATGCCAAACCTATTTGTCAAAGGCAATTCCCTCTATCCCCCTCAATGTTAGGTCATTTGAAGAAAGAAATTGAAGAGTTATTATGTTTAGGTGTTATAAGGCCTTCCAATTCGCCTTGGTCTTCCCCTTGTTTTTTAGTTCCGAAAAAGGGTGATAACGGTTACCGAAAAGTTCTGGATAGTAGGAAGCTTAATTCTGTCACAGTCTCAGACTCATACCCTATGCATCAGATTGATTCAATTCTAAATAAGTTACGAGATGCAAGATTTCTTTCCTCTATTGATTTAAAAAAAGCTTTTCTTCAAATTCCCTTAACAGAGACATCTATTCCAAAGACTGCATTCTCTATCTATGGCTTAGGCAGTTTTGAATACACGACTATGTGTTTTGGTTTAAAAAATGCCCCTAAAACTATGGCAAGATTAATGGATAGAGTCTTAGATCCGTCTATCATTCCTTATTGCTTTTGTTATTTGGATGACATCATTATTGCGACCCCGACTTTCGAACTTCATTTAGAGGTATTAGAAAAATTGTTTTTTAGATTGAAAGAAGCAAACTTAACCATAAATATGGATAAGTGCGAGTTTTGTAAGGATTCTCTGAAATATTTAGGCTTTCGTGTTGATCAGTGTGGTTTGCGTACAGATCCTGATAAGGTTACGGCAATTTTAAATTATCCTATTCCTAAGAACACCACTGAAATTAAGAGACTTATTGGTTTAATTGGTTGGTACAGAAGATTTCTTCCCAATTTTTCTTCGGTCTGTTCGCCTATTACTGATCTCCTTAAGGGTCGAAAAAAAGGACAACCTATAATTTGGAACCCTGACGCTGACAATGCATTTTCGAAAATCAAGCAACTTCTTACTTCTAGCCCAATTTAATCTAGTCCTAATTATTCAATTCCCTTCATTATTCAAACAGATGCGAGTGATACTGGTTTGGGTGCCATTCTTTATCAAGAATGTGATGGTGTTGATCACCCTATTGCTTATGCTAGTCGTAGCCTTTCTAGTTCAGAGAGGAAACTTTCTACGACGGAAAAAGAACTGTTAGGGACGATTTTTGGAATCGAAAAATTCAGAGGTTATGTAGAAGGAACCGTTTTCACCTTAGAAACGGATCACTCATCTCTTCAATATCTGTACAAATTGTCTAATCCCTCGGGTCGTTTAGCCCGTCTAGCTTTACGATTGTCTCAATATGATTTTATCATCAAGCACAGAAAAGGTTCTACCATGGTAGTGAGTGATGCGCTTTCTCGTGTTTATAATTCCGATATCGCTAGTCTAGACATTGCCGATTTAAAACCGGACAAGTGGTATTTATCCTTAATCCAGAAAATTCAGTCTACTCCTGACAAATTTCCGTCATTTCGTGTCGATAACAATATTATTTATAAACATATATTCTCGAAAAATCCTATCGAGAGTAATCTTTCCGATTGGAAAATTCTGGTTCCTACCGGTAATAGGGCTAGTCTCCTTAAATATTTTCACGATAGCGAAGCTGGTTGTCATTTCGGCATTTCTAAAACCTTCTCTCGTATTTCGGAACTGTATTACTGGCCTAAAATGAGAAAGGATATCTATCGTTACATCCGCAGATGTGCGATTTGCTCTTCGTGCAAAAGCTCTAATCTTCCGAAGGCTGGTTTGATGGGAAATTATAAAAATATTAATTTTCCTTTTCAATGGATTTCAGCTGATATTATTGGTTGTTACCCTAGATCCAAACTAGGCAACAGATATGCATTGGTTGTTACGGATTGGTTTTCCAAATTCTGTCTAATCCACCCTATGCCCAAGGCAACGACGAATAATATTTTAAAGTTCTTAGAAAATCAAGTTTTCTTAATATTCGGTGTTCCTCAGGTTTTATCCGTTAACAACGGTAGTCAATTTACTAGTCGTGAATTCAAATGTCTTATGGAAAAATATAAAGTCCATGTTCGTTACAATCCCGTTTATCATCCTCAAGCGAACCACACTGAGAGAACCAACAAGAGTATCACTACAGCAATTCGTTGTTTCATTCACGAAGCACATGACTCCTGGGATTCAAAAATACATCACGTTGCTCAAGCAATTAGGACTGCTCAACATGAAGTTACCGGTTATTCCCCTTCCTTCCTAAACTTTGCTAGAAATGTTCCTCTTTCCGGTGATTATTATGGGAAAATTTCTGATAATGCCAATAACTTAGTTTCTATTACCGATAAAAGTAGTCGTTTAATTGACATTCAATCATTACCCAAATTATTTGTTGAAGTTCGCAAGAAATTAAAACTTGCCTATGATAGGAACTCGCATTATTACAATCTTCGTAAAAGAGATATTGAATATCATGTAGGGGATAAGCTTTGGAAAAGAAATCATGTCCTGTCTTCTAAGATTGATAAATTTTCGGCTAAATTCGCTCCTAAATACGTTCCTTGTATTGTGAACAAAGTTATTTCCAAACTAGTTTATAACGTTAGGGATACTAAGGGCAATGATTTAGGGAATTATCATGTATCTGATTTAAAAAAAGATTTTTCTGATTTTGATCAGAACTTGTCTGATAGTGAGGGCTCAGACAGTGAAAATGATGATAATATTTGACGAAATCACTTTTGTTCTGATCACTGGAGTCACTTCACTGAAGGCATTAGTTTTATTAACTTTCAATTTCTATTTCTTAGATTTTTTTTTAAATTCTTAAACTTTGTCAAAATTAATTTTCAACCTTTTTAAGTAAATTCGATTGTTATTTAATTTTTTTTTCGAGTTTATAATTTATATAAGAGTTGGTGAGTTCAGGTCAGTACTGTACCTCAGGGATAGCATTTATTTGCGAGTACAGGCTGTCGCTGTTCCTCTGTGCCGCACCATCAAATTAGTATAAACTTGTACTTTTGAATATTTAGTTTGCCTAGTTCCTTGTTCTAAATTTTCTCTTTTTCTTGTTTGATATTGCCTTCAGTATTTTTAACGTTTTGTAGTGTACTTACCTGTCCCTTACTGATTTTGTCGCTTTTCTTTTATTAACTGTCCTATTTTTATTGTTCACATTATTACCGTTATTTGTTGCCATTTTTAATGATAAATATTATCTTTTATCTTTTATATTGTCTCCAGTTTGCACAGCGTGTGCGATAAGACGTGTCAAGTTATTTTTGATTCGGATATTGATTGATTTTTCTTTTGAGTGTTAGTCACATTTTTGTTCAATCGATATTTGGTTTCCAGTTTTTTTCTTTTGTTCATTGAATATTTGTTTAGCTTTTAGCTTATTTTGTTCTCATTTGTTGAGTATTTTCTTATTCAATGATTTTTGTTGACTACAGTCTTATCTTTGTCTTTGTTGCTATAGTAAGTTATTTTACTTTTGGAGATAGATTTTTTTTGCCTTGTATTTCTCTGCTTTGTGAACATTAATCTCTTGTTTCTTTCGTTACATCTCGTTATTGTTGTTTTCTTAAACGACCTTAAATAGGACAGTTATTAATTTATTTTTTACCGATTATGACTTAATGCTACTTAATTGTTAGCAGTACCGATTATGACTTTTTTTTGGTACCCTAGAGGTGCTGGTCAATGCGACCCCATTTTATTTAGAGTGGGGGGACTCTCTTACCGATTGTGACTATATTTTTTTTTGTTCTTTTTGTTATTGCCACTTTTTCAAAAATTTTTTTTTGTCTTAACCTCCTAACCTGGCTTTAAATTCTCTCTCTCTTCCCGGCTGGGCGTTGTCTGCCAAATGGAGAAACATGTTCCCGGGGAAGCTTAATTTTCGGAACTCCCTTGGTCAAGTCCCTATATTTTTTTTTTATATTTACCTTTTTTATTTTTTATTTTTTCTTTTGAAATGGTTGATATGCCATCATATTGATACGACGAACCGCTGGTTATGCCGAGACCACCCGTCTTCACTGAGCTCCTCCTATCCCCTGCCCAGCGTGGAGAAACTTCAGTGTTGACCGTTCCATTTGGGTTGGCTGGTACCCCTTGTAAAAATCCAGTCACTTCGTCTTATGACGGTTTAACTACCTGGGTTTCTTCAAAACCCATGGTAATTTTACTTGCTTTTTGAGGAATTCGTTCCATCTTTTAGGTTGGCTAGTACCTTGTAGAAAAATCTAGTCACGTCGTCTTGTGACGGTTTAACTACCTGGGTTTCTTCAAAACCCATGGTAATTTTACTTGCTTCACATGGGTCCCTTCAGGTCCCGGGCTTAGGCCCAAAACAATTTGTTTTCTTTCTTTCCTAGAGGTAAAGTGTAGTAAGGTTTCGTGTTTTTGAATTTTTTTCGAGAATGTTTTTTTTTTATTATTATTTAAGAATTACACAAATCCTTGTGGTTACCTTTAATTATTAAATGTTGTATATTTTTTTTTACCTATTCACGAGTTTTTGATTATTTATTTTTTTAATTGTTTTTGGATTTTAAAGGTTTAACTTTTTAATAAAAAAAAAAAGAATTTGCAATTCTTTTTTTTCCGTCAGGTTACCGTGGTGTAACGTTTACAACGTTATTTTTTGGCCTGGCCTATATACTATTTAATTTCTATAATATCTCGGCTATTTTGCAACGTTATTTTTTGGCCTGGCCTACGTACTATTTAATTTTTACAATTCCTCGTCTATGGAGTCGCCGCAGACTTGGTTTCAGTGATGAGAGGGGAATTTTTAGTTCGATCGTGAATAGTGTCGCTATTTTTATTCTTTACAATTTGTGCTTCAAAGTATTCGGTTCTTTCAATACCTTCTCCCTTCGGTGGTGAGTAAAAAATTAAATTGTTTTAATTTTTATTAGTACTCAAAAACTTGGTGAATTTATTTTAATAAATATCATGGTTATATTGTTTCTAACATTTAATTATTTCGATTACAATCATTGTTATAAATCAGTTTTTATTGAGTTAAAAATAAGTAAACAATTCAAGTGATTAACTTTTTTCTATCTCGAACTTGGAGAAACCTTGAATGATTGTAATCGAAATTATGGTTTAGTGAGACGGAATTTTGACGGTTTTCATTTTTATTTCATAGGCCGATTGCCAAATTTTGAAGGGTCCTAAGGAAGGACTGGAAGCCTGGAAACAATTTTTTTTGAATAAGAAGCTTTGGCCTAGCCGAAATTATTTTGTTTTGCCGTATCCAGCCTGACAGCATTGATGATAAGTTATTGAAAACATCTTACCATCGACATCAGAGTCCAGAACCGAATTCTCCGTCGTCCTCACCCTGTTTCGAGAAGATTCCAATAATAAAGATAAGAAAACAAATTAATCACTATTTAATCAACTAATATCTTGAAAATTTTCATTCAATAATTCTTAAATAAACAATTTTAAAAACTGATTTATTCTCTTTTATTTGTATGTCTGTATTTTGGCGCCCTTTTTATTTGTTTGGGGGAAGTCAAAAGAAAAACCAGAAGGAAGCCACAACCCTGGAGCTAGCAAGGGTATATTAACGTTACAAGAGAAAGAATTAAAAATTATTAGAAAAATATAATATTTTTAAATAAAATGAATTGAAATGAAAAGTTTGTAAAGAAGATCCGAGAGTTGGAAAAATGGTAATTTTGAAAATTTTTCATTCCTGTCAGCAACAGAAGGAATGGAAAAACGTTTAAAAAAAAAATGGGAAACGTACGTGTTAAACTCGCTGTTAAGTGGACAACTAAATGTAACTTTTGTGTCACAAAATTACCTTCAAGTGATATATTGAATTCAATAAAACAGTGCCGTGTACCTTTTTATATAGAAAAAAAAATACAATTTAATTAAAAAAAAGAACCTTAAATAATGATAGATAATCTCATTTAGATTACAAATCCGTTTAAATATCCAAAATATCTCAAAAAACAACCGAGATACAGCGATTTTTCTGTAAAAAACAAAACACGATCAACTTTTTTAAAAATTGCGATTTCGAGTTGCGTTTTTTTGTGAATTGTTACCAATTTCATACAAAACACAAAACTTTTTAAATTTTTCAAAAATTCCCGAAAATAAGCGAGTTATGACGTTTTTTATCAAAAAACAAAAGACGATCAACTTTTTTAAAAATCGAGTAATCAAGTCGCAGTTTTTTGTAAATTGTTAGCAATATCATACAAAACACAAAACTTTTTAAATTTTTACAAAATTCCCGAAAATGAGCGAATTATGACGTTTTTTATCAAAAATCAAAACACGATCAACTTTTTTAAATATTGAGATATCGATTTGCGTTTTTTTTAAATAATAAATAATCTCATTTGAGTTATAAATCCGTTTAAATATCCAAAATATCTCAAAAAACAACCAAGATATAGCGATTTTTCTCAAAAAACAAAACACGATCAACTTTTTGAAAAATTGAGATATCGAATTGCGGTTTTTTTTAAATAATAACTTATCTCATTTGGGTTACAAATCCGTTTAAACTTCCAAAATATCTCAAAAAATAACCGAGTTATAGCGATTTTTCAAAAAACACAAACCACGATCAACTTTTTTAAAAATCGAGATATCGAGTTGCGGTTTTTTTTTAAAAAGATAGATAATCTCAATTGGGTTACAAATCCGTTTAAATATCCAAAATAACCCAAAAAACAACCGAGGTACAGCGATTTTTCTCAAAAAAACAAAACACGATCAACTTTTTTAAAAATTGAGATATCGAATTGCGATTTTTTTTTAAATAATAAATAATCTCATTTGGGTTACAAATCCGTTTAAACTTCCAAAATATCTCAAAAAATAACCGAGTTATAGCGATTTTTCGAAAAAAACAAAACACGATCAACTTTTTTAAAAATCGAGATATCGAGTTGCGTTTTTTTTAAATAATAAATAATCTCATTTGAGTTATAAATCCGTTTAAATATCCAAAATATCTCAAAAAACAACCAAGATATAGCGATTTTTCTCAAAAAACAAAACACGATCAACTTTTTTAAAAATTGAGATATCGAATTGCGTTTTTTTTTAAATAATAAATAATCTTATTTGGGTTACAAATCCGTTTAAACTTCCAAAATATCTCAAAAAATAACCGAGTTATAGCGATTTTTCAAAAAACACAAACCACGATCAACTTTTTTAAAAATCGAGATATCAAGTTGCGGTTTTTTTTTTAAAAGATAGATAATCTCAATTGGGTTACAAATCCGTTTAAATATCCAAAATATCCCAAAAAACAACCGAGGTACAGCGATTTTTCTCAAAAAAACAAAACACGATCAACTTTTTTAAAAATTGAGATATCGAATTGCGATTTTTTTTAAATAATAAATAATCTCATTTGGGTTACAAATCCGTTTAAACTTCCAAAATATCTCAAAAAATAACCGAGTTATAGCGATTTTTCGAAAAAAACAAAACACGATCAACTTTTTTAAAAATCGAGATATCGAGTTGCGTTTTTTTTTTAAATGATAGATAATATTATTTGGGTTACAAATCCGTTTAAATATCCAAAATATCCCGAAAACAACCGAGGTACAGCGAATTTTCTCAAAAAACAAAACACGATCAACTTTTTTAAAAATTGAGATATCGAATTGCAATTTTTTTTAAATAATAAATAATCTCATGTGGGTTACAAATCCGTTTAAACTTCCAAAATATCTCAAAAAATAACCGAGTTATAGCGATTTTTCGAAAAAAACAAAACACGATCAACTTTTTTAAAAATCGAGATATCGAGTTGCGGTTTTTTTTAAATAATAGATAGTCTCATTTGGGTTACAAATCCATTTAAATATCCAAAATATCTTAAAAAATCACCGAGATACAGCGATTTTTCTCAAAAAACAAAACACGATCAACTTTTTTAAAAATTGAGATATCGAGTTGCGTTTTTTTTTTAAATAATAGATAATCTCATTTGTGTTACAAATCCATTTAAATATTCAAAATATCTCAAAAAACAACCGAGATATAACGATTTTTCTCAAAAAACAAAACACGATCAACTTTTTTAAAAATTAAGATATCGAGTTGGGGTTTTTTTTAAATAATAGATAATCTCATTTAGGTTCCAAATCCGTTTAAATATTCAAAATATCTCAAAAAACCACCGAAATATAGCGATTTTTCTAAATAAAACAAAACACGATCAACTTTTTTAAAAATTGAGATATCGAGTTGCGGTTTTTTTTAAATAATAGATAATCTCATTTGGGTTATAAATCCGTTTAAATATCCAAAATATCTCAAAAAACAACCAAAATACAGCGATTTTTCTCAAAAAAGAAAACACGATCAACTTTTTTAAAAATTGAGATATCGAGTTGCAGTTTATTTTAAATGATAGATAATCTCATTTGTATCACAAATCCGTTTAAATATCCAAAATATATTAAAAAACAACCGAGATACAGCGATTTTTCTCAATAAAACAAAACACGATCAACTTTTTTAAAAATTGAGATATCGAGTTGCGTTTTTTTTTAGATAATAAATAATCTCATTTGAGTTATAAATCCGTTTAAATATCCAAAATATCTTAAAAAACAACCGAGATATAACGATTTTTCTCAAAAAACAAAATACGATCAACTTTTTTTTAAATTGAGATATCGAGTTGCGGTTTCTTTTAAATGTTAGATAATCTCATTTAAGTTACAAATCCGTTTAAATATTCAAAATATCTCAAAAAACAACCGAGATAAAGCAATTTTTCTCAATAAAACAAAACACAATTAACTTTTTTAAAAATTGAAATATCGAGTTGCGGTTTTTTTTAAATAATAAATAATCTCATTTGGATTCCAAATCCATTTAAATATACAAAATATCTCAAAAACCAACCGAGATATAGCGATTTTTCTCAAAAAACAAAACACGATCAACTTTTTTAAAAATTGAGATATCGAATTGCGATTTTTTTTTAAATAATAAATAATCTCATTTGGGTTACAAATCCGTTTAAACTTCCAAAATATCTCAAAAAATAACCGAGATATAACGATTTTTCTCAAAAAACAAAACACGATCAACATTTTTAAAAATTGAGATATCGAGTTGCGGTTTTTTTTAAATAATAGATAATCTCATTTAGGTTCCAAATCCGTTTAAATATTTAAAATATCTCAAAAAACCACCGAGATATAGCTATTTTTCTAAATAAAACAAAACACGATCAACTTTTTTAAAAATTGAGATATCGAGTTGCGGTTTTTTTTAAATAATAGATGATCTCATTTGGGTTATAAATCCGTTTAAATATCCAAAATATCTCAAAAAACAACCAAAATACAGCGATTTTTCTCAAAAAAGAAAACACGATCAACTTTTTTAAAAATTGAGATATCGAGTTGCAGTTTATTTTAAATGATAGATAATCTCATTTGTATCACAAATCCGTTTAAATATCCAAAATATATTAAAAAAACAACCGAGATACAGCGATTTTTCTCAATAAAACAAAACACGATCAACTTTTTTTAAAAATTGAGATATCGAATTGCGATTTTTTTTTAAATAATAAATAATCTCATTTGGGTTACAAATCCGTTTAAACTTCCAAAATATCTCAAAAAATAACCGAGTTATAGCGATTTTTCGAAAAAAACAAAACACGATCAACTTTTTTAAAAATCGAGATATCGAGTTGCGTTTTTTTTAAATAATAGATAATCTCATTTAGGTTCCAAATCCGTTACTATATTCAAAATATCTCAAAAAACCACCGAGATATAGCGATTTTTCTAAATAAAACAAAACACGATCAACTTTTTTAAAAATTGAGATATCGAGTTGCGGTTTTTTTTAAATAAGAGATAATCTCATTTGGGTTATAAATCCGTTTAAATATCCAAAATATCTCAAAAAACAACCAAAATACAGCGATTTTTCTCAAAAAAGAAAACACGATCAACTTTTTTAAAAATTGAGACATCGAGTTGCAGTTTATTTTAAATGATAGATAATCTCATTTGTATCACAAATCCGTTTAAATATCCAAAATATATTAAAAAACAACCGAGATACAGCGATTTTTCTCAATAAAACAAAACACGATCAACTTTTTTAAAAATTGAGATATCGAGTTGCGTTTTTTTTTAAATAATAAATAATCTCATTTGGGTTACAAATCCTTTTAAACTTCCAAAATATCTCAAAAAATAACCGAGTTATAGCGATTTTTCGAAAAAAACAAAATACGATCAACTTTTTTAAAAATCGAGATATCGAGTTGCGTTTTTTTTTTAAATAGTAGATAATCTCATTTAGGTTCCAAATCCGTTACTATATTCAAAATATCTCAAAAAACCACCGAGATATAGCGATTTTTCTAAATAAAACAAAACACGATCAACTTTTTTAAAAATTGAGATATAGAGTTGCGGTTTTTTTTAAATAATAGATAATCTCATTTGGATTCCAAATCCATTTAAATATACAAAATATCTCAAAAACCAACCGAGATATAGCGATTTTTCTCAAAAAACAAAACACGATCAACTTTTTTAAAAATTGAGATATCGAATTGCGATTTTTTTTTAAATAATAAATAATCTCATTTGGGTTACAAATCCGTTTAAACTTCCAAAATATCTCAAAAAATAACCGAGATATAACGATTTTTCTCAAAAAACAAAACACGATCAACATTTTTAAAAATTGAGATATCGAGTTGCGGTTTTTTTTAAATAATAGATAATCTCATTTAGGTTCCAAATCCGTTTAAATATTTAAAATATCTCAAAAAACCACCGAGATATAGCTATTTTTCTAAATAAAACAAAACACGATCAACTTTTTTAAAAATTGAGATATCGAGTTGCGGTTTTTTTTAAATAATAAATAATCTCATTTGGATTCCAAATCCATTTAAATATACAAAATATCTCAAAAAACAACAGAGATATAGCGATTTTTCTCAAAAAACAAAATACGATCAACTTTTTTTAAAATTGAGATATCGAGTTGCGGTTTCTTTTAAATGTTAGATAATCTCATTTAAGTTACAAATCCGTTTAAATATTCAAAATATCTCAAAAAACAACCGAGATAAAGCGATTTTTCTCAATAAAACAAAACACGATCAACTTTTTTAAAAACTGAGATATAGAGTTGCGGTTTTTTTTAAATAATAGATGATCTCATTTGGGTTATAAATCCGTTTAAATATCCAAAATATCTCAAAAAACAACCAAAATACAGCGATTTTTCTCAAAAAAGAAAACACGATCAACTTTTTTAAAAATTGAGATATCGAGTTGCAGTTTATTTTAAATGATAGATAATCTCATTTGTATCACAAATCCGTTTAAATATCCAAAATATATTAAAAAACAACCGAGATACAGCGATTTTTCTCAATAAAACAAAACCGATCAACTTTTTTAAAAATTGAGATATCGAGTTGCGTTTTTTTTTAAATAATAAATAATCTCATTTGAGTTAAAAATCCGTTTAAATATCCAAAATATCTCTAAAAACAACCGAGATATAACGATTTTTCTCAAAAAACAAAATACGATCAACTTTTTTTAAAATTGAGATATCGAGTTGCGGTTTCTTTTAAATGTTAGATAATCTCATTTAAGTTACAAATCCGTTTAAATATTCAAAATATCTCAAAAAACAACCGAGATAAAGCGATTTTTCTCAATAAAACAAAACACGATCAACTTTTTTAAAAATTGAGATATCGAGTTGCGTTTTTTTTTAAATAATAAATAATCTCATTTGGGTTACAAATCCTTTTAAACTTCCAAAATATCTTAAAAAATAACCGAGTTATAGCGATTTTTCGAAAAAAACAAAATACGATCAACTTTTTTAAAAATCGAGATATCGAGTTGCGTTTTTTTTTTAAATAGTAGATAATCTCATTTAGGTTCCAAATCCGTTACTATATTCAAAATATCTCAAAAAACCACCGAGATATAGCGATTTTTCTAAATAAAACAAAACACGATCAACTTTTTTAAAAATTGAGATATAGAGTTGCGGTTTTTTTTAAATAATAGATAATCTCATTTGGGTTATAAATCCGTTTAAATATCCAAAATATCTCAAAAAACAACCAAAATACTGCGATTTTTCTCAAAAAAGAAAACACGATCAACTTTTTTAAAAATTGAGATATCGAGTTGCAGTTTATTTTAAATGATAGATAATCTCATTTGTATCACAAATCCGTTTAAATATCCAAAATATATTAAAAAACAACCGAGATACAGCGATTTTTCTCAATAAAACAAAACACGATCAACTTTTTTAAAAATTGAGATATCGAGTTGCGTTTTTTTTTAAATAATAAATAATCTCATTTGAGTTAAAAATCCGTTTAAATATCCAAAATATCTCTAAAAACAACCGAGATATAACGATTTTTCTCAAAAAACAAAATACGATCAACTTTTTTTAAAATTGAGATATCGAGTTGCGGTTTCTTTTAAATGTTAGATAATCTCATTTAAGTTACAAATCCGTTTAAATATTCAAAATATCTCAAAAAACAACCGAGATAAAGCGATTTTTCTCAATAAAACAAAACACAATCAACTTTTTTAAAAATTGAGATATCGAATTGCGGTTTTTTTTAAATAATAAATAATCTCATTTGGGTTACAAATCCGTTTAAACTTCCAAAATATCTCAAAAAATAACCGAGTTATAGCGATTTTTCAAAAAACACAAACCACGATCAACTTTTTTAAAAATCGAGATATCGAGTTGCGGTTTTTTTTTTTTAAAGATAGATAATCTCAATTGGGTTACAAATCCGTTTAAATATCCAAAATATCCCAAAAAACAACCGAGGTACAGCGATTTTTCTCAAAAAAACAAAACACGATCAACTTTTTTAAAAATTGAGATATCGAATTGCGATTTTTTTTAAATAATAAATAATCTCATTTGGGTTACAAATCCGTTTAAACTTCCAAAATATCTCAAAAAATAACCGAGTTATAGCGATTTTTCGAAAAAAACAAAACACGATCAACTTTTTTAAAAATCGAGATATCGAGTTGCGTTTTTTTTTAAATGATAGATAATATTATTTGGGTTACAAATTTGTTTAAATATCCAAAATATCCCGAAAACAACCGAGGTACAGCGAATTTTCTCAAAAAACAAAACACGATCAACTTTTTTAAAAATTGAGATATCGAATTGCAAATTTTTTTAAATAATAAATAATCTCATGTGGGTTACAAATCCGTTTAAACTTCCAAAATATCTCAAAAAATAACCGAGTTATAGCGATTTTTCGAAAAAAACAAAACACGATCAACTTTTTTAAAAATCGAGATATCGAGTTGCGGTTTTTTTTAAATAATAGATAGTCTCATTTGGGTTACAAATCCATTTAAATATCCAAAATATCTTAAAAAACCACCGAGATACAGCGATTTTTCTCAAAAAACAAAACACGATCAACTTTTTTAAAAATTGAGATATCGAGTTGCGTTTTTTTTTTAAATAATAGATAATCTCATTTGTGTTACAAATCCATTTAAATATTCAAAATATCTCAAAAAACAACCGAGATATAACGATTTTTCTCAAAAAACAAAACACGATCAACTTTTTTAAAAATTAAGATATCGAGTTGGGGTTTTTTTTAAATAATAGATAATCTCATTTAGGTTCCAAATCCGTTTAAATATTCAAAATATCTCAAAAAACCACCGAGATATAGCGATTTTTCTAAATAAAACAAAACACGATCAACTTTTTTAAAAATTGAGATATCGTGTTGCGGTTTTTTTTAAATAATAGATAATCTCATTTGGGTTATAAATCCGTTTAAATATCCAATTATCTCAAAAAACAACCAAAATACAGCGATTTTTCTCAAAAAAGAAAACACGATCAACTTTTTTAAAAATTGAGATATCGAGTTGCAGTTTATTTTAAATGATAGATAATCTCATTTGTATCACAAATCCGTTTAAATATCCAAAATATATTAAAAAACAACCGAGATACAGCGATTTTTCTCAATAAAACAAAACACGATCAACTTTTTTAAAAATTGAGATATCGAGTTGCGTTTTTTTTTAGATAATAAATAATCTCATTTGAGTTATAAATCCGTTTAAATATCCAAAATATCTTAAAAAACAACCGAGATATAACGATTTTTCTCAAAAAACAAAATACGATCAACTTTTTTTTAAATTGAGATATCGAGTTGCGGTTTCTTTTAAATGTTAGATAATCTCATTTAAGTTACAAATCCGTTTAAATATTCAAAATATCTCAAAAAACAACCGAGATAAAGCAATTTTTCTCAATAAAACAAAACACAATTAACTTTTTTAAAAATTGAGATATCGAGTTGCGGTTTTTTTTAAATAATAAATAATCTCATTTGGATTCCAAATCCATTTAAATATACAAAATATCTCAAAAACCAACCGAGATATAGCGATTTTTCTCAAAAAACAAAACACGATCAACTTTTTTAAAAATTGAGATATCGAATTGCGATTTTTTTTTAAATAATAAATAATCTCATTTGGGTTACAAATCCGTTTAAACTTCCAAAATATCTCAAAAAATAACCGAGTTATAGCGATTTTTCGAAAAAAACAAAACACGATCAACTTTTTTAAAAATCGAGATATCGAGTTGCGGTTTTTTTTAAATAATAGATAATCTCATTTAGGTTCCAAATCCGTTACTATATTCAAAATATCTCAAAAAACCACCGAGATACAGCGATTTTTCTCAATAAAACAAAACACGATCAACTTTTTTAAAAATTGAGATATCGAGTTGCGTTTTTTTTTAAATAATAAATAATCTCATTTGGGTTACAAATCCTTTTAAACTTCCAAAATATCTCAAAAAATAACCGAGTTATAGCGATTTTTCGAAAAAAACAAAATACGATCAACTTTTTTAAAAATCGAGATATCGAGTTGCGTTTTTTTTTTAAATAGTAGATAATCTCATTTAGGTTCCAAATCCGTTACTATATTTAAAATATCTCAAAAAACCACCGAGATATAGCGATTTTTCTAAATAAAACAAAACACGATCAACTTTTTTAAAAATTGAGATATAGAGTTGCGGTTTTTTTTAAATAATAGATAATCTCATTTGGGTTATAAATCCGTTTAAATATCCAAAATATCTCAAAAAACAACCAAAATACTGCGATTTTTCTCAAAAAAGAAAACACGATCAACTTTTTTAAAAATTGAGATATCGAGTTGCAGTTTATTTTAAATGATAGATAATCTCATTTGTATCACAAATCCGTTTAAATATCCAAAATATATTAAAAAACAACCGAGATACAGCGATTTTTCTCAATAAAACAAAACACGATCAACTTTTTTAAAAATTGAGATATCGAGTTGCGTTTTTTTTTAAATAATAAATAATCTCATTTGAGTTAAAAATCCGTTTAAATATCCAAAATATCTCTAAAAACAACCGAGATATAACGATTTTTCTCAAAAAACAAAATACGATCAACTTTTTTTAAAATTGAGATATCGAGTTGCGGTTTTTTTTAAATAATAAATAATCTCATTTGGATTCCAAATCCATTTAAATATACAAAATATCTCAAAAAACAACCGAGATATAGCGATTTTTCTCAAAAAACAAAACACGATCAACTTTTTTAAAAATTGAGATATCGAGTTGCGGTTTTTTTTAAATAATAGATAATCTCATTTGGATCAAAAATCCGTTAAAATATCCAAAATATCTCAAATAACAACTGAGGTACAGCGATTTTTCTCAAAAAATAAAACACGATCAACTTTTTTAAAGATTGAGATATCGAGTTGCGGTTTCTTTTAAATAATAGATAATCTCATTTGGATTCCAAATCCATTTAAATAATAAAAATATCTCAAAAAACAACCGAGATATAGCGATTTTTCTCAATAAAACAAAACACGATCAACTTTTTTAAAAATTGAGATATCGAGTTGCGGTTTTTTTTAAATAATAGATAATCTCATTTGGGTTACAAATCCATTTAAATATCCAAAATATCTCAAAAAACCACCGAGATACAGCGATTTTTCTCAAAAAACAAAACACGATCAACTTTTTTAAAAATTGAGATATCGAGTTGCGTTTTTTTTTAAATAATAGATAGTCTCATTTGGGTTACAAATCCATTTAAATATCCAAAATATCTTAAAAAACCACCGAGATACAGCGATTTTTCTCAAAAAACAAAACACGATCAACGTTTTTAAAAATTGAGATATCGAGTTGCGGTTTTTTTTTTAATAATCTCATTTGGGTTACAAATCCGTTTAACCTTCCAAAATATCTCAAAAAATAACTGAGTTATAGCGATTTTTTGGAAAAAACAAAACACGATCAACTTTTTTAAAAATCGAGATATCGAGTTGCGGTTTTTTTTTGAATAATAAATAATCTCATTTGAATCACAAATCTGTTAAAATATCCAAAATATCTCAAAAAACAACCGAGATATAGCGATTTTTCTGTAAAAAACAAAACACGATCAACATTTTTAAAAATTGAGATATCGACTTGCGTTTTTTTTTTTAAATAATAGATAATCTCATTTGTGTTACAAATCCAATTAAATATTCAAAATATCTCAAAAAACAACCGAGATATAACGATTTTTCTCAAAAAACAAAACACGATCAACTTTTTTAAAAATTGAGATATTGAGTTGCGGTTTTTTTTAAATAAAAGATAATCTCATTTGAGTTACAAATCCATTTAAATATTCAAAATATCTCAAAAACCAACCGAGATATAACGATTTTTCTCAAAAAACAAAACACGATCAACTTTTTTAAAAATTGAGATATCGAGTTGCGGTTTTTTTTAAATAATAGATAATCTCATTTGAGTTACAAATCCATTTAAATATTTAAAATATCTCAAAAACCAACCGAGATATAACGATTTTTCTCAAAAAACAAAACACGATCAACTTTTTTAAAAATTGAGATATCGAGTTGCGGTTTTTTTTAAATAATAGATAATCTCATTTGGGTTACAAATCCATTTAAATATCCAAAATATCTCAAAAAACCACCGAGATACAGCGATTTTTCTCAAAAAACAAAACACGATCAACTTTTTTAAAAATTGAGATATCGAGTTGCGGTTTTTTTTAAATAATAGATAGTCTCATTTGGGTTACAAATTCATTTAAATATCCAAAATATCTTAAAAAACCACCGAGATACAGCGATTTTTCTCAATAAAACAAAACACGATCAACTTTTTTAAAAATTGAGATATCGAGTTGCGGTTTTTTTTTAAATAATCTCATTTGGGTTACAAATCCGTTTAAACTTCCAAAATATCTCAAAAAATAACTGAGTTATAGCGATTTTTCGAAAAAAACAAAACACGATCAACTTTTTTAAAAATCGAGATATCGAGTTGCGGTTTTTTTTTAAATAATAGATAATCTCATTTGAATCACAAATCTGTAAAAATATCCACAATATCTTAAAAAACAACCGAGATATAGCGATTTTTCTGTAAAAAACAAAACACGATCAACTTTTTTAAAAACTGAGATATAGAGTTGCGGTTTTTTTTAAATAATAGATAATCTCATTTGGGTTATAAATCCGTTTAAATATCCAAAATATCTCAAAAAACAACCAAAATACTGCGATTTTTCTCAAAAAAGAAAACACGATCAACTTTTTTAAAAATTGAGATATCGAGTTGCAGTTTATTTTAAATGATAGATAATCTCATTTGTATCACAAATCCGTTTAAATATCCAAAATATATTAAAAAACAACCGAGATACAGCGATTTTTCTCAATAAAACAAAACCGATCAACTTTTTTAAAAATTGAGATATCGAGTTGCGTTTTTTTTTAAATAATAAATAATCTCATTTGAGTTAAAAATCCGTTTAAATATCCAAAATATCTCTAAAAACAACCGAGATATAACGATTTTTCTCAAAAAACAAAATACGATCAACTTTTTTTAAAATTGAGATATCGAGTTGCGGTTTCTTTTAAATGTTAGATAATCTCATTTAAGTTACAAATCCGTTTAAATATTCAAAATATCTCAAAAAACAACCGAGATAAAGCGATTTTTCTCAATAAAACAAAACACAATCAACTTTTTTAAAAATTGAGATATCGAGTTGCGGTTTTTTTTAAATAATAAATAATCTCATTTGGATTCCAAATCCATTTAAATATACAAAATATCTCAAAAAACAACAGAGATATAGCGATTTTTCTCAAAAAACAAAATACGATCAACTTTTTTTAAAATTGAGATATCGAGTTGCGGTTTCTTTTAAATGTTAGATAATCTCATTTAAGTTACAAATCCGTTTAAATATTCAAAATATCTCAAAAAACAACCGAGATAAAGCGATTTTTCTCAATAAAACAAAACACGATCAACTTTTTTAAAAACTGAGATATAGAGTTGCGGTTTTTTTTAAATAATAGATAATCTCATTTGGGTTATAAATCCGTTTAAATATCCAAAATATCTCAAAAAACAACCAAAATACTGCGATTTTTCTCAAAAAAGAAAACACGATCAACTTTTTTAAAAATTGAGATATCGAGTTGCAGTTTATTTTAAATGATAGATAATCTCATTTGTATCACAAATCCGTTTAAATATCCAAAATATATTAAAAAACAACCGAGATACAGCGATTTTTCTCAATAAAACAAAACCGATCAACTTTTTTAAAAATTGAGATATCGAGTTGCGTTTTTTTTTAAATAATAAATAATCTCATTTGAGTTAAAAATCCGTTTAAATATCCAAAATATCTCTAAAAACAACCGAGATATAACGATTTTTCTCAAAAAACAAAATACGATCAACTTTTTTTAAAATTGAGATATCGAGTTGCGGTTTCTTTTAAATGTTAGATAATCTCATTTAAGTTACAAATCCGTTTAAATATTCAAAATATCTCAAAAAACAACCGAGATAAAGCGATTTTTCTCAATAAAACAAAACACAATCAACTTTTTTAAAAATTGAGATATCGAGTTGCGGTTTTTTTTAAATAATAAATAATCTCATTTGGATTCCAAATCCATTTAAATATACAAAATATCTCAAAAAACAACCGAGATATAGCGATTTTTCTCAAAAAACAAAATACGATCAACTTTTTTTAAAATTGAGATATCGAGTTGCGGTTTCTTTTAAATGTTAGATAATCTCATTTAAGTTACAAATCCGTTTAAATATTCAAAATATCTCAAAAAACAACCGAGATAAAGCGATTTTTCTCAATAAAACAAAACACGATCAACTTTTTTAAAAATTGAGATATCGAGTTGCGGTTTTTTTTAAATAATAGATAATCTCATTTGGATCAAAAATCCGTTAAAATATCCAAAATATCTCAAATAACAACTGAGGTACAGCGATTTTTCTCAATAAAACAAAACACGATCAACTTTTTTAAAAATTGAGATATCGAGTTGCGTTTTTTTTAAATAATAAATAATCTCATTTGAGTTAAAAATCCGTTTAAATATCCAAAATATCTCTAAAAACAACCGAGATATAACGATTTTTCTCAAAAAACAAAATACGATCAACTTTTTTTAAAATTGAGATATCGAGTTGCGGTTTCTTTTAAATGTTAGATAATCTCATTTAAGTTACAAATCCGTTTAAATATTCAAAATATCTCAAAAAACAACCGAGATAAAGCGATTTTTCTCAATAAAACAAAACACAATCAACTTTTTTAAAAATCGAGATATCGAGTTGCGGTTTTTTTTAAATAATAGATAATCTCATTTGGATTCCAAATCCATTTAAATATTAAAAATATCTCAAAAAACAACCGAGATATAGCGATTTTTCTCAATAAAACAAAACACGATCAACTTTTTTAAAAATTGAGATATCGAGTTGCGGTTTTTTTTAAATAATAGATAATCTCATTTGGATCAAAAATCCGTTAAAATATCCATAATATCTCAAATAACAACTGAGGTACAGCGATTTTTCTCAAAAAATAAAACACGATCAACTTTTTTAAAGATTGAGATATCGAGTTGCGGTTTCTTTTAAATAATAGATAATCTCATTTGGATTCCAAATCCATTTAAATATTAAAAATATCTCAAAAAACAACCGAGATATAGCGATTTTTCTCAATAAAACAAAACACGATCAACTTTTTTAAAAATTGAGATATCGAGTTGCGGTTCATTTTAAATAATAGATAATCTCATTTGGGTTACAAATCCATTTAAATATCCAAAATATCTCAAAAAACCACCGAGATACAGCGATTTTTCTCAAAAAACAAAACACGATCAACTTTTTTAAAAATTGAGATATCGAGTTGCGTTTTTTTTTAAATAATAGATAGTCTCATTTGGGTTACAAATCCATTTAAATATCCAAAATATCTTAAAAAACCACCGAGATACAGCGATTTTTCTCAAAAAACAAAACACGATCAACGTTTTTAAAAATTGAGATATCGAGTTGCGGTTTTTTTTTTAATAATCTCATTTGGGTTACAAATCCGTTTAACCTTCCAAAATATCTCAAAAAATAACTGAGTTATAGCGATTTTTCGGAAAAAACAAAACACGATCAACTTTTTTAAAAATCGAGATATCGAGTTGCGGTTTTTTTTTGAATAATAAATAATCTCATTTGAATCACAAATCTGTTAAAATATCCAAAATATCTCAAAAAACAACCGAGATATAGCGATTTTTCTGTAAAAAACAAAACACGATCAACATTTTTAAAAATTGAGATATCGACTTGCGTTTTTTTTTTAAATAATAGATAATCTCATTTGTGTTACAAATCCATTTAAATATTCAAAATATCTCGAAAAACAACCGAGATATAACGATTTTTCTCAAAAAACAAAACACGATCAACTTTTTTAAAAATTGAGATATTGAGTTGCGGTTTTTTTTTAAATAAAAGATAATCTCATTTGAGTTACAAATCCATTTAAATATTCAAAATATCTCAAAAACCAACCGAGATATAACGATTTTTCTCAAAAAACAAAACACGATCAACTTTTTTAAAAATTGAGATATCGAGTTGCGGTTTTTTTTAAATAATAGATAATCTCATTTGAGTTACAAATCCATTTAAATATTTAAAATATCTCAAAAACCAACCGAGATATAACGATTTTTCTCAAAAAACAAAACACGATCAACTTTTTTAAAAATTGAGATATCGAGTTGCGGTTTTTTTTAAATAATAGATAATCTCATTTGGGTTACAAATCCATTTAAATATCCAAAATATCTCAAAAAACCACCGAGATACAGCGATTTTTCTCAAAAAACAAAACACGATCAACTTTTTTAAAAATTGAGATATCGAGTTGCGGTTTTTTTTTAAATAATCTCATTTGGGTTACAAATCCGTTTAAACTTCCAAAATATCTCAAAAAATAACTGAGTTATAGCGATTTTTCGAAAAAAACAAAACACGATCAACTTTTTTAAAAATCGAGATATCGAGTTGCGGTTTTTTTTTAAATAATAGATAATCTCATTTGAATCACAAATCTGTAAAAATATCCACAATATCTCAAAAAACAACCGAGATATAGCGATTTTTCTGTAAAAAACAAAACACGATCAACTTTTTTAAAAATTGAGATATCGAGTTGCGTTTTTTTTTTAAATAATAGATAATCTCATTTGGATTACAAATCCATTTAAATATCCAAAATATCTCAAAAAACAACCGAGATATAGCGATTTTTCTGTAAAAAACAAAACACGATCAACTTTTTTAAAAATTTAGATATCGAGTTGCGTTTTTTTTTAAATAATAGATAATCTCATTTGTGTTACAAATCCATTTAAATATTACAAATATCTCCAAAAACAACCGAGATATAACGATTTTTCTCAAAAAACAAAACACGATCAACTTTTTTAAAAATTAAGATATCGAGTTGCGGTTTTTTTTTTAATAATAGATAATCTCATTTGGATTACAAATCCATTTAAATATCCAAAATATCTCAAAAAACAACCGAGATATAGCGATTTTTCTGTAGAAAACAAAACACGATCAACTTTTTTAAAAATTGAGATATCGAGTTGCGTTTTTTTTTTAAATAATAGATAATCTCATTTGTGTTACAAATCCATTTAAATATCCAAAATATCTCAAAAAACCACCGAGATACAGCGATTTTTCTCAAAAAACAAAACACGATCAACTTTTTTAAAAATTGAGATATCGAGTTGCGGTTTTTTTTAAATAATAGATAGTCTCATTTGGGTTACAAATCCATTTAAATATCCAAAATATCTTAAAAAACCACCGAGATACAGCGATTTTTCTCAAAAAACAAAACACGATCAACTTTTTTAAAAATTGAGATATCGAGTTGCGGTTTTTTTTTAAATAATCTCATTTGGGTTACAAATCCGTTTAAACTTCCAAAATATCTCAAAAAATAACTGAGTTATAGCAATTTTTCGAAAAAAACAAAACACGATCAACTTTTTTAAAAATCGAGATATCGAGTTGCGGTTTTTTTTTAAATAATAGATAATCTCATTTGAATCACAAATCTGTAAAAATATCCAAAATATCTCAAAAAACAACCGAGATATAGCGATTTTTCTGTAAAAAACAAAACACGATCAACTTTTTTAAAAATTGAGATATCGAGTTGCGTTTTTTTTTAAATAATAGATAATCTCATTTGGATTACAAATCCATTTAAATATCCAAAATATCTCAAAAAACAACCGAGATATAGCGATTTTTCTGTAAAAAACAAAACACGATCAACTTTTTTAAAAATTTAGATATCGAGTTGCGTTTTTTTTTAAATAATAGATAATCTCATTTGTGTTACAAATCCATTTAAATATTACAAATATCTCCAAAAACAACCGAGATATAACGATTTTTCTCAAAAAACAAAACACGATCAACTTTTTTAAAAATTGAGATATCGAGTTGCGGTTTTTTTTTAATAATAGATAATCTCATTTGGATTACAAATCCATTTAAATATCCAAAATATCTCAAAAAACAACCGAGATATAGCGATTTTTCTGTAAAAAACAAAACACGATCAACTTTTTTAAAAATTGAGATATCGAGTTGCGTTTTTTTTTTAAATAATAGATAATCTCATTTGTGTTACAAATCCATTTAAATATCCAAAATATCTCAAAAAACCACTGAGATACAGCGATTTTTCTCAAAAAACAAAACACGATCAACTTTTTTAAAAATTGAGATATCGAGTTGCGGTTTTTTTTAAATAATAGATAGTCTCATTTGGGTTACAAATCCATTTAAATATCCAAAATATCTTAAAAAACCACCGAGATACAGCGATTTTTCTCAAAAAACAAAACACGATCAACTTTTTTAAAAATTGAGATATCGAGTTGCGGTTTTTTTTTAAATAATCTCATTTGGGTTACAAATCCGTTTAAACTTCCAAAATATCTCAAAAAATAACTGAGTTATAGCGATTTTTCGAAAAAAACAAAACACGATCAACTTTTTTAAAAATCGAGATATCGAGTTGCGGTTTTTTTTTAAATAATAGATAATCTCATTTAAATCACAAATCTGTAAAAATATCCAAAATATCTCAAAAAACAACTGAGATATAGCGATTTTTCTGTAAAAAACAAAACACGATCAACTTTTTTAAAAATTGAGATATCGAGTTGCGTTTTTTTTTAAATAATAGATAATCTCATTTGGATTACAAATCCATTTAAATATCCAAAATATCTCAAAAAACAACCGAGATATAGCGATTTTTCTGTAAAAAACAAAACACGATCAACTTTTTTAAAAATTTAGATATTGAGTTGCGTTTTTTTTTAAATAATAGATAATCTCATTTGTGTTACAAATCCATTTAAATATTACAAATATCTCCAAAAACAACCGAGATATAACGATTTTTCTCAAAAAACAAAACACGATCAACTTTTTTAAAAATTGAGATATCGAGTTGCGGTTTTTTTTTAAATAATCTCATTTGGGTTACAAATCCGTTTAAACTTCCAAAATATCTCAAAAAATAACTGAGTTATAGCAATTTTTCGAAAAAAACAAAACACGATCAACTTTTTTAAAAATCGAGATATCGAGTTGCGGTTTTTTTTTAAATAATAGATAATCTCATTTGAATCACAAATCTGTAAAAATATCCAAAATATCTCAAAAAACAACCGAGATATAGCGATTTTTCTGTAAAAAACAAAACACGATCAACTTTTTTAAAAATTGAGATATCGAGTTGCGTTTTTTTTTAAATAATAGATAATCTCATTTGGATTACAAATCCATTTAAATATCCAAAATATCTCAAAAAACAACCGAGATATAGCGATTTTTCTGTAAAAAACAAAACACGATCAACTTTTTTAAAAATTTAGATATCGAGTTGCGTTTTTTTTTAAATAATAGATAATCTCATTTGTGTTACAAATCCATTTAAATATTACAAATATCTCCAAAAACAACCGAGATATAACGATTTTTCTCAAAAAACAAAACACGATCAACTTTTTTAAAAATTGAGATATCGAGTTGCGGTTTTTTTTTAATAATAGATAATCTCATTTGGATTACAAATCCATTTAAATATCCAAAATATCTCAAAAAACAACCGAGATATAGCGATTTTTCTGTAAAAAACAAAACACGATCAACTTTTTTAAAAATTGAGATATCGAGTTGCGTTTTTTTTTTAAATAATAGATAATCTCATTTGTGTTACAAATCCATTTAAATATCCAAAATATCTCAAAAAACCACTGAGATACAGCGATTTTTCTCAAAAAACAAAACACGATCAACTTTTTTAAAAATTGAGATATCGAGTTGCGGTTTTTTTTAAATAATAGATAGTCTCATTTGGGTTACAAATCCATTTAAATATCCAAAATATCTTAAAAAACCACCGAGATACAGCGATTTTTCTCAAAAAACAAAACACGATCAACTTTTTTAAAAATTGAGATATCGAGTTGCGGTTTTTTTTTAAATAATCTCATTTGGGTTACAAATCCGTTTAAACTTCCAAAATATCTCAAAAAATAACTGAGTTATAGCGATTTTTCGAAAAAAACAAAACACGATCAACTTTTTTAAAAATCGAGATATCGAGTTGCGGTTTTTTTTTAAATAATAGATAATCTCATTTAAATCACAAATCTGTAAAAATATCCAAAATATCTCAAAAAACAACTGAGATATAGCGATTTTTCTGTAAAAAACAAAACACGATCAACTTTTTTAAAAATTGAGATATCGAGTTGCGTTTTTTTTTAAATAATAGATAATCTCATTTGGATTACAAATCCATTTAAATATCCAAAATATCTCAAAAAACAACCGAGATATAGCGATTTTTCTGTAAAAAACAAAACACGATCAACTTTTTTAAAAATTTAGATATTGAGTTGCGTTTTTTTTTAAATAATAGATAATCTCATTTGTGTTACAAATCCATTTAAATATTACAAATATCTCCAAAAACAACCGAGATATAACGATTTTTCTCAAAAAACAAAACACGATCAACTTTTTTAAAAATTGAGATATCGAGTTGCGGTTTTTTTTTAAATAATAGATAATCTCATTTGGATTACAAATCCATTTAAATATCCAAAATATCTCAAAAAACAACCGAGATATAGCGATTTTTCTGTAAAAAACAAAACACGATCAACTTTTTTAAAAATTGAGATATCGAGTTGCGTTTTTTTTTTAAATAATAGATAATCTCATTTGTGTTACAAATCCATTTAAATATTCAAAATATCTCCAAAAACAACCGAGATATAACGATTTTTCTCAAAAAACAAAATACGATCAACTTTTTTAAAAATTGAGATATCGAATTGTGATTTTTTTTTAAATAATAAATAATCTTATTTGGGTTACAAATCCGTTTAAACTTCCAAAATATCTCAAATAACAACCGAGGTACAGCGATTTTTCTCAAAAAACAAAACACGATCAACTTTTTTAAAAATTGAGATATCGAGTTGCGGTTTTTTTTAAACAATAGATAATCTCATTTGGATCAAAAATCCGTTTAAGTATCCAAAATATCTCAAATAACAACCGAGGTACAGCGATTTTTCTCAAAAAACAAAACACGATCAACTTTTTTAAAAATTGAGATATCGAGTTGCGGCTTGTTTTAAATGATAGATAATCTCATTTGGATCACAAATCCGTTTAAATATCCAAAATATCTCAAAAAACAACCGAGGTACAGCGATTTTTCTCAAAAAACAAAACACGATCAACTTTTTTAAAAATTGAGATATCGAGTTGCGGTTTTTTTTAAATAATAGATAATCTCATTTGTGTTACAAATCCATTTAAATATTCAAAATATCTCAAAAAACAACCGAGATATAACGATTTTTCTCAAAAAACAAAACACGATCAACTTTTTTAAAAATTGAGATATGGAGTTGCGGTTTTTTTTTAAATAATCTCATTTGGGTTACAAATCCGTTTAAACTTCCAAAATATCTCAAAAAATAACTGAGTTATAGGGATTTTTCGAAAAAAACAAAACACGATCAACTTTTTAAAAAATCGAGATATCGAGTTGCGTTTTTTTTTTAAATATTAGATAATCTCATTTGAATCACAAATCTGTTAAAATATCCAAAATATCTCAAAAAACAACCGAGATATAGCGATTTTTCTGTAAAAAACAAAACACGATCAACTTTTTTAAAAATTGAGATATCGAGTTGCGTTTTTTTTTTAAATAATAGATAATCTCATTTTTGTTACAAATCCATTTAAATATTCAAAATATCTCCAAAAACAACCGAGATATAACGATTTTTCTCAAAAAACAAAACACGATCAACTTTTTTAAAAATTGAAATATCGAGTTGCGTTTTTTTTTTTAAATAATAGATAATCTCATTTGGATTACAAATCCATTTAAATATCCAAAATATCTCAAAAAACAACCGAGATATAGCGATTTTTCTGTAAAAATCAAAACACGATCAACTTTTTTAAAAATTGAGATATCGAGTTGCGGTTTTTTTTAAATAATAAATAATTTCATTTGAGTTATAAATCCGTTTAAATATCCAAAATATCTCAAAAAACAACCAAGATACAGCGATTTTTCTCAAAAAACAAAACACGATCAACTTTTTTAAAAATTGAGATATCGAATTGTGATTTTTTTTTAAATAATAAATAATCTTATTTGGGTTACAAATCCGTTTAAACTTCCAAAATATCTCAAATAACAACCGAGGTACAGCGATTTTTCTCAAAAAACAAAACACGATCAACTTTTTTAAAAATTGAGATATCGAGTTGCGGCGTGTTTTAAATGATAGATAATCTCATTTGGATCACAAATCCGTTCAAATATCCAAAATATCTCAAAAAGCAACCGAGGTACAGCGATTTTTCTCAAAAAACAAAACACGATCAACTTTTTTAAAAATTGAGATATCGAGTTGCGGTTTTTTTTAAATAATAGATAATCTCATTTGGATCAAAAATCCGTTTAAGTATCCAAAATATCTCAAATAACAACTGAGGTACAGCGATTTTTCTCAAAAAACAAAACACGATCAACTTTTTTAAAAATTGAGATATCGAGTTGCGGCTTTTTTTAAATGATGGATAATCTCATTTGGATCACAAATCCGTTTAAATATCCAAAATATCTCAAAAAACAACCGAGATACAGCAATTTTTCTGTAAAAAACAAAACATAATCAACTTTTTTAAAAATTGACATATCGAGTTGCGGTTTTTTTTAAATAATAGATAATCTTATTTGGACTCCAAATCCATTTAAATATCCAAAATATCTCAAAAAACAACCGAGATACAGCGATTTTTTACAATAAAACAAAACACGATCAACTGAGATATCGAAATGCGGTTTTTTTAAATAATAGATAATCTCATTTGGATTCCAAATCCATTTAAATATCTAAAATATCTCAAAAAACCACCGAAATAAAGCGACAAATACACCAATTTTTAACCAAAATTTCAAAAAATAAATTTAAAAAAAAACAAATATACTCACAGAAAACGCTTTAAGAAACACCAAACATTGTATAATTCCTTCCATTGTATCTCCAGTTAAGCAAAAAGTTTCCGTTAGATGGCGACTTCTTCGACCAACCGATGCTAAACTAGCATGAACCAAAGCACGAGTCGGTAAAGGGGAAAATTATTGGGCATGTACGCAAAAAGGATCAATAAGGCCACGAGTAGGAATGGTAACCGCAGACATGCATGTTTCTGGCTCATTAGCCGTCATCAGTGCGGCATAACCAAGTAGGGTATTGCACTTGGCTAGCAAAAGTGTTGGGTACTTGGGAGCAAAGGATGTTGGGGAAACATGTGTTTATATATATATATATATATATGGAATTTTGTATAATAAAAATATTTAAAAGTATAAAATTTTTTAATAGAAATGGCGATTCTTTATAAAAATAATCGATTTTTAAATCGATTCGAATCGTGATACACAAAAAAACCAGGTCGAAAAGATCGATTTACCAAAAATTGATAAAAAATCGTTGATTATTGTAAAAACCGTTGAAAAATCGTTGAAAATCGTTAATTATTGTAAAAACCGTTCAAAATTGATGAAAAATCGTTGAAAATTCTTAAAGATCGTTGATTATTGTAAAACAGTTGAAAATTAATAAAAAATCGTTGAAAATCGTTAAAGATCGTTGATTATTGTAAAATCGTTGAAAATCGTTAAAGGTCGTTGATTATTGTAAAACAGTTGAAAATTAATGAAAAATCGTTCAAAATCGTTACCTAATTATTGTAAAAATCGTTGAAAATTGATGAAAAATCGTTGAAAATCTTTGATTATTGTAAAAATCGTTCAAAATTGATGAAAAATCGTTGAAAATCGTTGATTATTGTAAAAACCGTTGCAAACTGTTGAAAAATCGTTGAAAATCGTTAAAGATCGTTGATTATTGTAAAAATCGTTAAAAACTGATGAAAAATCGTTGAAAATCGTTGATTATTGTAAAAACCGTTAAAAACTGATGAAAAATCGTTGAAAATCGTTAAAAATCGTCGATTATTGTAAATATCGTTCAAAACTAATGAAAAATCGTTAAAAATCGTTAAGGATCGTTGATTATTGTAAAAATCGTTAAAAACTGATGAAAAATCGTTGAAAATCGTTAAAGATCGTAGATTATTGCAAAAACCGTTAAAAACTGATTAAGAATCGTTGAAAATATTTAAAGATCGTCGATTATTGTAAAAACCGTTAAAAACTGATGAAAAATCGTTGAAAATCGTTAAAGATCGTCGATTATTGTAAAAATCGTTCAAAACTAATGAAAAATCGTTCAAAATCGTTAAAGATCGTCGATTATTGTAAAAACCGTTAAAAACTGATGAAAAATCGTTGAAAATCGTTAAAGATCGTCGATTATTGTAAAAATCGTTGAAAATTGATAAAAAATCGTTGAAAATCATTAAAGATCGTTGATTAATGTAAAAAAACCATTGAAAATTGATGAAAATCGTTGAAAATTGTTAAAGATCATTAATTATTGTAAAAACCATTGAAAATTAATGAAAAATCGTTAAAGATCGTCGATTATTGTAAAAAACCGTTAAAAACTGATGAAAAATCGTTGAAAATCGTTGATTATTCTAAAACCGTTGAAAATTAATGAAAATCGTTGAAAATCGTTAACATCGTTGATTATTGTAAAAACCGTTGAAAATTGATGAAAAATCGTTGAAAATCGTCGCCGATTATTTTAAAAACCGTTAAAAATTGATAAAAAATCGTTGAAATCGTCAAAGATCGTTGATTATTGTAAAAACCATTAAAAATTGATGAAACATCGTTGAAAATCGTTAAAGATCGTCGATTATTGTAAAAATCGTTGAAAATTGATGAAAAATCGTTAAAAATCGATTATTATTGTAAAAAATGTTGAAAATTGATGAAAAATCGTTGAAAATCGTTAAAAATCGATGATTATTGTAAAAACCGTTGAAAATTGATGAAAAATCGTTGATTATTGCAAACCCATTAAAAATTGATGAAAAATCGTTGAAAATCGTCGCCAAAGATTATTGATTATTGTGAAAACCTTTGAAAATTAATGAAAAATCGTTGAAAATCGTTAATTATTGTAAAAACCGTTAAAAATTGATGAAAAATCGTTGAAAATCGTTAAAGATCGATGATTCTTGTAAAATCCGATGAAAATTAATAAAAAAAATCGTTGAAAATCGTCGATTATTGTAAAATCCGTTGAAAGTTGATGAAAAATCGTTGAAAATCGTCGATTATTGTAAAAACGTTAAAAATTGATGAAAAATCGTTGAAAATCGTTAAAGATCGTTGATTCTTGTAAAATCCGATGAAATTGATAAAAAATCATTGAAAATCGTCGATTATTGTGAAATCCGTTGAAAATTGATGAAAATTCGTTGAAAATCGTCGATTATTGTAAAAACCGTTAAAAATTGATAAAAAATCGTTGAAAATCGTTAAAGATGGTTGAGTATTGTAAAACCGTTGAAAATTAATGAAAAATCGTTGAAAATCGTTAAAGATCGTTAAATATTGTAAAAACCGTTAAAAACTGATGAAAAATCGTTGAAAATCGTAAAAGATCGTCGATTATTGTAAAAATCGTTCAAAACTGCTGAAAATCGTTGAAAATCGTTAAAGATCGTTGATTATTGTAAAAAAATCGTTGAAAATTAATGGAAAATCGTTGATTATTGTAAAAAACCGATGAAAATTGATAAAAAATCATTAAAGATCGTCGATTATTGTAAAAATCGTTCAAACCTAATGAAAATCGTTGAAAATCGTTAAAGATCGTTGATTATTGTAAAAATCGTTCAAAACTAATGAAAATCGTTGAAAATAGTTAAAGATCGTCGATTATTGTAAAAAACCATTAAAACTTATGAAAAATCGTTGAAAATCGTAAAAGATCGTCGATTATTGTAAAAATCGTTCAAAATTGATGAAAAATCGTTTAAAATCTTTAAAGATCATTGATTATTGTAAAAAATCGTTGAAAATTGATGGAAAATCGTTGATTATTGTAAAACCGATGAAAATTAATGAAAAATCATTAAAGATCGTCGATTATTGTAAAAATCGTTCAAAACTAATGAAAAATCGTTGAAAATCGTTAAAGATCGTTGATTATTGTAAAAATCGTTGAAAATTGATAAAAATCGTTGAAAATCATTAAAGATCGTTGATTAATGTAAAAAACCATTGAAAATTGATGAAAAATCGTTGAAAATTGTTAAAGATCATTGATTATTGTAAAAACCATTGAAAATTAATGAAAAATCGTTAAAGATCGTCGATTATTGTAAAAACCGTTAAAAACTGATGAAAAATCGTTGAAAATCGTTGATTATTGTAAAAACCGTTTAAAATTGATAAAAAATCGTTGAAAATCGTTGATTATTCTAAAACCGTTGAAAATTAATGAAAAATCGTGGAAAATCGTTAAACATCGTTGATTATTGTAAAAACCGTTGAAAATTGATGAAAAATCGTTGAAAATCGTCGATTATTTTAAAACCGTTAAATTGATAAAAAATCGTTGAAAATCGTCAAAGATCGTTGATTATTGTAAAAACCATTAAAAATTGATGAAACATCGTTGAAAATCGTTAAAGATCGTCGATTATTGTAAAAATCGTTGAAAATGATGAAAAAATCTAATCGTAAAATCGATTATTATTGTAAAAAATGTTGAAAATTGATGAAAAATCGTAAAAATCGTTAAAAATCGATGATTATTGTAAAACCGTGAAAATTGATGAAAAATCGTTGATTATTGCAAAACCCATTAAAAATTGATGAAAAATCGTTGAAAATCGTCGCCAAAGATTATTGATTATTGTGAAAACCTTTGAAAATTAATGAAAAATCGTTGAAAATCGTTAATTATTGTAAAAACGTTAAAAATTGATGAAAAATCGTTGAAAATCGTTAAAGATCGATGATTCTTGTAAAATCCGATGAAAATTGATAAAAAAAATCGTCGATTATTGTAAAATCCGTTGAAAGTTGATGAAAAATCGTTGAAAATCGTCGATTATTGTAAAAACGTTGAAAATTGATGAAAAATCGTTGAAAATCGTTAAAGATCGTTGATTCTTGTAAAATCCGATGAAAATTGATAAAAAAATCATTGAAAATCGTCGATTATTGTGAAATCCGTTGAAAATTGATGAAAATTCGTTGAAAATCGTCGATTATTGTAAAAACCGTTAAAAATTGATAAAAAATCGTTGAAAATCGTTAAAGATCGTTGAGTATTGTAAAAACCGTTGAAATAATGAAAAATCGTTGAAAATCGTTAAAGATCGTTAAATATTGTAAAAACCGTTAAAACTGATGAAAAATCGTTGAAAATCGTAAAAGATCGTCGATTATTGTAAAAATCGTTCAAAACTGCTGAAAAATCGTTGAAAATCGTCAAAGATCGTTGATTATTGTAAAAAAAATCGTTGAAAATTAATGGAAAATCGTTGATTATTGTAAAAAACCGATGAAATTGATGAAAAATCATTAAAGATCGTCGATTATTGTAAAAATCGTTCAAACCTAATGAAAAATCGTTGAAAATCGTTAAAGATCGTTGATTATTGTAAAAATCGTTCAAAACTAATAAAAAATCATTGAAAATAGTTAAAGATCGTCGATTATTGTAAAAACCGTTAAAAACTGATGAAAAATTGTTGAAAATCGTAAAAGATCGTCGATTATTGTAAAAATCGTTCAAAACTGATAAAAAATCGTTGAAAATCGTTAAAGCTCGTTGATTATTGTAAAAAATCGTTGAAAATGGTGGAAAATCGTTGATTATTGTAAAAAACCGATGAAAATTGATGAAAAATCATTAAAGATCGTCGATTATTGTAAAAATCGTTCAAAACTAATGAAAAATCGTTAAAGATCGTCGATTGTTGTAAAAACCGTTAAAAACTGATAAAAAATCGTTGAAAATCGTTAAAGATCGTCGATTATTGTAAAAATCGTTCAAAACTAATGAAAAATCGTTGAAAATCGTTAAAGATCGTTGATTATTGTAAAAGCCGTTGAAAATTGATGAAAAATCGTTAAAAATCGTTAAAGATCGTCGATTATTGTAAAAACCGTTAAAAACTGATAAAAAATCGTTGAAATCGTTAAAGATCGTCGACTATTGTAAAAATCGTTTAAAACTAATTAAAAATCGTTGAAAATCGTTAAAGATCGTTGATTATTGTAAAAACCGTTAAAAATTGATGAAAAATCGTTGAAAATTGATAAAAAATCGTTGAAAATCGTTGATTATTGTAAAAAACTGTTGAAAACTAATAAAAAATCGTTGAAAATCGTTAAAGATCGTCGATTATTGTAAAAATCGTGCAAAATTAATAAAAAATCGTTAAGATCGTCTATTATTGTAAAAACCGTTAAAAACTGATGGAAAATCGTTGAAAAATGTTAAAGATCGTCGATTATTGTAAAAATCGTTCAAAACTAATGAAAAATCGTTGAAAATGGAAATCGTTAAAGATCGTCGATTATTGTAAAAACCGTTAAAAACTGATGAAAAATCGTTGAAAATCGTTAAAGATCGTCGATTATTGTAAAAACCGTTAAAAACTGATAAAAAATCGTTGAAAATCGTTAAAGATCGTCGATTATTGTAAAAATCGTTCAAAACTAATGAAAAATCGTTAGAGATCGTTGAATATTGTAAAAACCGTTGAAAATTAATGAAAACTCGTTGAAAATCGTTAATTACTGTAATTACTGTAATTAATTATTGTAAAAAATGTTGAAAATTGATGAAAATCGTTGAAAATCGTTAAAAATCGATGATTATTGTAAAAACCGTTGAAAATTGATGAAAAATCGTTGATTATTGCAAAACCCATTAAAAATTGATGAAAAATCGTTGAAAATCGTCGCCAAAGATTGTTGATTATTGTGAAAACCTTTGAAAATTAATGAAAATCGTTGAAAATCGTTAGTTATTGTAAAAACCGTTAAAAATTGATGAAAAATCGTTGAAAATCGTTAAAGTTTGTTGATTCTTGTAAAATCCGATGAAAATTGATAAAAAAATCGTTGAAAATCGTCGATTATTGTAAAATCCGTTGAAAGTTGATGAAAAATCGTTGAAAATCGTCGATTATTGTAAAACGTTGAAAATTGATGAAAAATCGTTGAAAATCGTTAAAGATCGTTGATTCTTGTAAAATCCGATGAAAATTGAATAAAAAATCATTGAAAATCGTCGATTATTGTGAAATCCGTTGAAAATTGATGAAATTCGTTGAAAATCGTCGATTATTGTAAAAACCGTTAAAAATTGATAAAAAATCGTTGAAAATCGTTAAAGATCGTTGAGTATTGTAAAAACCGTTAAAAATTAATGAAAAATCGTTTGAAAATCGTTAAAGATCGTTAAATATTGTAAAAACCGTTAAAAACTGATGAAAAATCGTTGAAAATCGTAAAAGATCGTCGATTATTGTAAAAATCGTTCAAAACTGCTGAAAAATCGTTGAAAATCGTTAAAGATCGTTGATTATTGTAAAAAAAATTGTTGAAAATTAATGGAAAATCGTTGATTATTGTAAAAACCGATGAAAATTAATGAAAATTATTTAAAGATCGTCGATTATTGTAACAATCGTTCAAAACTAATGAAAAATCGTTGAAAATCGTTAAAGATCGTTGATTATTGTAAAAATGGTTCAAAACTAATGAAAAATCGTTGAAAATAGTTAAAGATCGTCGATTATTGTAAAAACCATTAAAAACTTATGAAAAATCGTTGAAAATCGTAAAAGATCGTCGATTATTGTAAAAATCGTTCAAAACTGATGAAAAATCGTTGAAAATCGTTAAAGATCGTTGATTATTGTAAAAAAAATCGTTGAAAATTGATGGAAAATCGTTGATTATTGTAAAAACCGATGAAAATTGATGAAAAATCATTAAAGATCGTCGATTATTGTAAAAATCGTTCAAAACTAATGAAAAATCGTTGAAAATCGTTAAAGATCGTTGATTATAGTAAAAATCGTTCAAAACTAATGAAAAATCGTTGAAAATAGTTAAAGATCGTCGATTATTGTAAAAACCGTTAAAAACTGATGAAAAATCGTTGAAAATCGTAAAAGATCGTCGATTATTGTAAAAACCATTAAAACTTATGAAAAATCGTTGGAAAATCGTAAAAGATCGTCGATTATTGTAAAAATCGTTCAAACTGATGAAAAATCGTTGAAAATCGTTAAAGATCGTTGATTATTGTAAAAAAAATCGTGAAAATTGATGGAAAAATCGTTGATTATTGTAAAAACCGATGAAAATTGATGAAAAATCATTTAAGATCGTCGATTATTGTAAAAATCGTTCAAAACTAATGAAAAATCGTTGAAAATCGTTAAAGATCGTTGATTATAGTAAAATCGTTCAAAACTAATGAAAAATCGTTGAAAATAGTTAAAGATCGTCGATTATTGTAAAAACCGTTAAAAACTGATGAAAAATCGTTGAAAATCGTAAAAGATCGTCGATTATTGTAAAAATCGTTCAAAACTGATAAAGAATCGTTGAAAATCGTTAAAGATCGTTGATTATTGTAAAAAAATCGTTGAAAATTGGTGGGAAAATCGTTGATTATTGTAAAAACCGATGAAAATTGATGAAAAATCATTAAAGATCGTCGATTATTGTAAAAATCGTTCAAAACTAATGAAAAATCGTTAAAGATCGTCGATTGTTGTAAAAACCGTTAAAAACTGATAAAAAATCGTTGAAAATCGTTAAAGATCGTCGATTATTGTAAAAATCGTTCAAAACTAATGAAAAATCGTTGAAATCGTTAAAGATCGTCGATTATTGTAAAAATCGTTCAAATTAATAAAAATCGTTAAAGATCGTCTATAATTGTAAAAACCGTTAAAAACTGATGGAAAATCGTTAAAAAATGTTAAAGATCGTCGATGATTGTAAAATCGTTCAAAACTAATGAAAAATCGTTGAAATCGTTAAAGATCGTCGATTATTGTAAAAATCGTTCAAAACTAATGAAAATCGTTCAAAATCGTTAAAGATCGTCGATTATTGTAAAACCGTTAAAAACTGATAAAAATCGTTAAAATCGTTAAAGATCGTCGATTATTGTAAAATCGTTGAAAATTGATAAAAAATCGTTGAAAATCATTAAAGATCGTTGATTAATGTAAAAAACCATTGAAATTGATGAAAAATCGTTGAAAATTGTTAAAGATCATTGATTATTGTAAAAACCATTGAAAATTAATGAAAAATCGTTAAAGATCGTCGATTATTGTAAAAACCGTTAAAAACTGATGAAAAATTGTTGAAAATCGTTGATTATTGTAAAAACCGTTTAAAATTGATGAAAAATCGTTGAAAATCGTTGATTATTCTAAACCGTTGAAAATTAATAAAAATCGTTGAAAATCGTTAAACATCGTTGATTATTGTAAAAAACCGTTGAAAATTGATGAAAAAA
>CAXIIO010000469.1:0-30847 GCA_964028335.1 Altica lythri | reverse complement strand
TAACTTTTTTGTGGTAAATTAGATTTTACGTCAACTGTCAAATTTTGACATCTGTCACTTTTGTGGTTTTTAAGATATGCAAGTTTTTCAATTTTTTATTTGAACGTAAATATCTTGAAAACTAAGCTTTGTATCGAAAAAATAAAAATAACTTTTTTGGTTGAAATTAAATTTTACATCAACTGTCAAATTTTGACATCTGTCACTTGAATAGTTTTTGAGATATTTACGATTTTGTATACCCGGTACACAGAGGTTTTCAAATAATTGCGAATATCTCCGAAAGGAGGCATTGTATCGAACAAACACCAATAACTTTTTTGTGGTAAATTAGATTTTACGTCAACTGTCAAATTTTGACATCTGTCACTTTTGTGGTTTTTAAGATATGCAAGTTTTTCAATTTTTTATTTGAACGTAAATATCTTGAAAACTAAGCTTTGTATCGAAAAAATAAAAATAACTTTTTTGGTTGAAATTAAATTTTACATCAACTGTCAAATTTTGACATCTGTCACTTGAATAGTTTTTAAGATATTTACGATTTTGTATACCCGGTACACAGAGGTTTTCAAATAATTGCGAATATCTCCGAAAGGAGGCATTGTATCGAACAAACACCAATAACTTTTTTGTGGTAAATTAGATTTTACGTCAACTGTCAAATTTTGACATCTGTCACTTTTGTGGTTTTTAAGATATGCAAGTTTTTCAATTTTTTATTTGAACGTAAATATCTTGAAAACTAAGCTTTGTATCGAAAAATAAAAAATAACTTTTTTGTGTGAAATTAAATTTTACATCAACTGTCAAATTTTGACATCTGTCACTTGAATAGTTTTTGAGATATTTACGATTTTGTATACCCGGTACACAGAGGTTTTCAAATAATTGCGAATATCTCCGAAAGGAGGCATTGTATCGAACAAAGACCAATAACTTTTTTGTGGTAAATTAGATTTTACGTCAACTGTCAAATTTTGACATCTGTCACTTTTGTGGTTTTTAAGATATGCAAGTTTTTCAATTTTTTATTTGAACGTAAATATCTTGAAAACTAAGCTTTGTATCGAAAAAATAAAAATAACTTTTTTGGTTGAAATTAAATTTTACATCAACTGTCAAATTTTGACATCTGTCACTTGAATAGTTTTTAAGATATTTACGATTTTGTATACCCGGTACACAGAGGTTTTCAAATAATTGCGAATATCTCCGAAAGGAGGCATTGTATCGAACAAACACCAATAACTTTTTTGTGGTAAATTAGATTTTACGTCAACTGTCAAATTTTGACATCTGTCACTTTTGTGGTTTTTAAGATATGCAAGTTTTTCAATTTTTTATTTGAACGTAAATATCTTGAAAACTAAGCTTTGTATCGAAAAATAAAAAATAACTTTTTTGTGTGAAATTAAATTTTACATCAACTGTCAAATTTTGACATCTGTCACTTGAATAGTTTTTGAGATATTTACGATTTTGTATACCCGGTACACAGAGGTTTTCAAATAATTGCGAATATCTCCGAAAGGAGGCATTGTATCGAACAAAGACCAATAACTTTTTTGTGGTAAATTAGATTTTACGTCAACTGTCAAATTTTGACATCTGTCACTTTTGTGGTTTTTAAGATATGCAAGTTTTTCAATTTTTTATTTGAACGTAAATATCTTGAAAACTAAGCTTTGTATCGAAAAAATAAAAATAACTTTTTTGGTTGAAATTAAATTTTACATCAACTGTCAAATTTTGACATCTGTCACTTGAATAGTTTTTGAGATATTTACGATTTTGTATACCCGGTACACAGAGGTTTTCAAATAATTGCGAATATCTCCGAAAGGAGGCATTGTATCGAACAAACATCAATAACTTTTTTGTGGTAAATTAGATTTTACGTCAACTGTCAAATTTTGACATCTGTCACTTTTGTGGTTTTTAAGATATGCAAGTTTTTTAATTTTTTATTTGAACGCAAATATCTTGAAAACTAAGCTTTGTATCGAAAAAATAAAAAATAACTTTTTTGTGTAAAATTAAATTTTACATCAACTGTCAAATTTTGACATCTGTCACTTGAATAGTTTTTGAGATATTTACGATTTTGTATACCCGGTACACAGAGGTTTTCAAATAATTGCGAATATCTCCGAAAGGAGGCATTGTATCGAACAAACACCAATAACTTTTTTGTGGTAAATTAGATTTTACGTCAACTGTCAAATTTTGACATCTGTCACTTTTGTGGTTTTTAAGATATGCAAGTTTTTCAATTTTTTATTTGAACGTAAATATCTTGAAAACTAAGCTTTGTATCGAAAAAATAAAAATAACTTTTTTGGTTGAAATTAAATTTTACATCAACTGTCAAATTTTGACATCTGTCACTTGAATAGTTTTTAAGATATTTACGATTTTGTATACCCGGTACACAGAGGTTTTCAAATAATTGCGAATATCTCCGAAAGGAGGCATTGTATCGAACAAACACCAATAACTTTTTTGTGGTAAATTAGATTTTACGTCAACTGTCAAATTTTGACATCTGTCACTTTTGTGGTTTTTAAGATATGCAAGTTTTTCAATTTTTTATTTGAACGTAAATATCTTGAAAACTAAGCTTTGTATCGAAAAAATAAAAATAACTTTTTTGGTTGAAATTAAATTTTACATCAACTGTCAAATTTTGACATCTGTCACTTGAATAGTTTTTAAGATATTTACGATTTTGTATACCCGGTACACAGAGGTTTTCAAATAATTGCGAATATCTCCGAAAGGAGGCATTGTATCGAACAAACACCAATAACTTTTTTGTGGTAAATTAGATTTTACGTCAACTGTCAAATTTTGACATCTGTCACTTTTGTGGTTTTTAAGATATGCAAGTTTTTCAATTTTTTATTTGAACGTAAATATCTTGAAAACTAAGCTTTGTATCGAAAAATAAAAAATAACTTTTTTGTGTGAAATTAAATTTTACATCAACTGTCAAATTTTGACATCTGTCACTTGAATAGTTTTTGAGATATTTACGATTTTGTATACCCGGTACACAGAGGTTATCAAATAATTGCGAATATCTCCGAAAGGAGGCATTGTATCGAACAAAGACCAATAACTTTTTTGTGGTAAATTAGATTTTACGTCAACTGTCAAATTTTGACATCTGTCACTTTTGTGGTTTTTAAGATATGCAAGTTTTTCAATTTTTTATTTGAACGTAAATATCTTGAAAACTAAGCTTTGTATCGAAAAAATAAAAATAACTTTTTTGGTTGAAATTAAATTTTACATCAACTGTCAAATTTTGACATCTGTCACTTGAATAGTTTTTAAGATATTTACGATTTTGTATACCCGGTACACAGAGGTTTTCAAATAATTGCGAATATCTCCGAAAGGAGGCATTGTATCGAACAAACACCAATAACTTTTTTGTGGTAAATTAGATTTTACGTCAACTGTCAAATTTTGACATCTGTCACTTTTGTGGTTTTTAAGATATGCAAGTTTTTCAATTTTTTATTTGAACGTAAATATCTTGAAAACTAAGCTTTGTATCGAAAAATAAAAAATAACTTTTTTGTGTGAAATTAAATTTTACATCAACTGTCAAATTTTGACATCTGTCACTTGAATAGTTTTTGAGATATTTACGATTTTGTATACCCGGTACACAGAGGTTTTCAAATAATTGCGAATATCTCCGAAAGGAGGCATTGTATCGAACAAACACCAATAACTTTTTTGTGGTAAATTAGATTTTACGTCAACTGTCAAATTTTGACATCTGTCACTTTTGTGGTTTTTAAGATATGCAAGTTTTTCAATTTTTTATTTGAACGTAAATATCTTGAAAACTAAGCTTTGTATCGAAAAAATAAAAATAATTTTTTTGTGTGAAATTAAATTTTACATCAACTGTCAAATTTTGACATCTGTCACTTGAATAGTTTTTGAGATATTTACGATTTTGTATACCCGGTACACAGAGGTTTTCAAATAATTGCGAATATCTCCGAAAGGAGGCATTGTATCGAACAAACACCAATAACTTTTTTGTGGTAAATTAGATTTTACGTCAACTGTCAAATTTTGACATCTGTCACTTTTGTGGTTTTTAAGATATGCAAGTTTTTTAATTTTTTATTTGAACGCAAATATCTTGAAAACTAAGCTTTGTATCAAAAAAATAAAAAATAACTTTTTTGTGTAAAATTAAATTTTACATCAACTGTCAAATTTTGACATCTGTCACTTGAATAGTTTTTGAGATATTTACGATTTTGTATACCCGGTACACAGAGGTTTTCAAATAATTGCGAATATCTCCGAAAGGAGGCATTGTATCGAACAAACACCAATAACTTTTTTGTGGTAAATTAGATTTTACGTCAACTGTCAAATTTTGACATCTGTCACTTTTGTGGTTTTTAAGATATGCAAGTTTTTCAATTTTTTATTTGAACGTAAATATCTTGAAAACTAAGCTTTGTATCGAAAAATAAAAAATAACTTTTTTGTGTGAAATTAAATTTTACATCAACTGTCAAATTTTGACATCTGTCACTTGAATAGTTTTTGAGATATTTACGATTTTGTATACCCGGTACACAGAGGTTTTCAAATAATTGCGAATATCTCCGAAAGGAGGCATTGTATCGAACAAACACCAATAACTTTTTTGTGGTAAATTAGATTTTACGTCAACTGTCAAATTTTGACATCTGTCACTTTTGTGGTTTTTAAGATATGCAAGTTTTTCAATTTTTTATTTGAACGTAAATATCTTGAAAACTAAGCTTTGTATCGAAAAATAAAAAATAACTTTTTTGTGTGAAATTAAATTTTACATCAACTGTCAAATTTTGACATCTGTCACTTGAATAGTTTTTGAGATATTTACGATTTTGTATACCCGGTACACAGAGGTTTTCAAATAATTGCGAATATCTCCGAAAGGAGGCATTGTATCGAACAAAGACCAATAACTTTTTTGTGGTAAATTAGATTTTACGTCAACTGTCAAATTTTGACATCTGTCACTTTTGTGGTTTTTAAGATATGCAAGTTTTTCAATTTTTTATTTGAACGTAAATATCTTGAAAACTAAGCTTTGTATCGAAAAAATAAAAATAACTTTTTTGGTTGAAATTAAATTTTACATCAACTGTCAAATTTTGACATCTGTCACTTGAATAGTTTTTAAGATATTTACGATTTTGTATACCCGGTACACAGAGGTTTTCAAATAATTGCGAATATCTCCGAAAGGAGGCATTGTATCGAACAAACACCAATAACTTTTTTGTGGTAAATTAGATTTTACGTCAACTGTCAAATTTTGACATCTGTCACTTTTGTGGTTTTTAAGATATGCAAGTTTTTCAATTTTTTATTTGAACGTAAATATCTTGAAAACTAAGCTTTGTATCGAAAAATAAAAAATAACTTTTTTGTGTGAAATTAAATTTTACATCAACTGTCAAATTTTGACATCTGTCACTTGAATAGTTTTTGAGATATTTACGATTTTGTATACCCGGTACACAGAGGTTTTCAAATAATTGCGAATATCTCCGAAAGGAGGCATTGTATCGAACAAACACCAATAACTTTTTTGTGGTAAATTAGATTTTACGTCAACTGTCAAATTTTGACATCTGTCACTTTTGTGGTTTTTAAGATATGCAAGTTTTTCAATTTTTTATTTGAACGTAAATATCTTGAAAACTAAGCTTTGTATCGAAAAAATAAAAATAACTTTTTTGGTTGAAATTAAATTTTACATCAACTGTCAAATTTTGACATCTGTCACTTGAATAGTTTTTAAGATATTTACGATTTTGTATACCCGGTACACAGAGGTTTTCAAATAATTGCGAATATCTCCGAAAGGAGGCATTGTATCGAACAAACACCAATAACTTTTTTGTGGTAAATTAGATTTTACGTCAACTGTCAAATTTTGACATCTGTCACTTTTGTGGTTTTTAAGATATGCAAGTTTTTCAATTTTTTATTTGAACGTAAATATCTTGAAAACTAAGCTTTGTATCGAAAAATAAAAAATAACTTTTTTGTGTGAAATTAAATTTTACATCAACTGTCAAATTTTGACATCTGTCACTTGAATAGTTTTTGAGATATTTACGATTTTGTATACCCGGTACACAGAGGTTATCAAATAATTGCGAATATCTCCGAAAGGAGGCATTGTATCGAACAAAGACCAATAACTTTTTTGTGGTAAATTAGATTTTACGTCAACTGTCAAATTTTGACATCTGTCACTTTTGTGGTTTTTAAGATATGCAAGTTTTTCAATTTTTTATTTGAACGTAAATATCTTGAAAACTAAGCTTTGTATCGAAAAAATAAAAATAACTTTTTTGGTTGAAATTAAATTTTACATCAACTGTCAAATTTTGACATCTGTCACTTGAATAGTTTTTAAGATATTTACGATTTTGTATACCCGGTACACAGAGGTTTTCAAATAATTGCGAATATCTCCGAAAGGAGGCATTGTATCGAACAAACACCAATAACTTTTTTGTGGTAAATTAGATTTTACGTCAACTGTCAAATTTTGACATCTGTCACTTTTGTGGTTTTTAAGATATGCAAGTTTTTCAATTTTTTATTTGAACGTAAATATCTTGAAAACTAAGCTTTGTATCGAAAAATAAAAAATAACTTTTTTGTGTGAAATTAAATTTTACATCAACTGTCAAATTTTGACATCTGTCACTTGAATAGTTTTTGAGATATTTACGATTTTGTATACCCGGTACACAGAGGTTTTCAAATAATTGCGAATATCTCCGAAAGGAGGCATTGTATCGAACAAACACCAATAACTTTTTTGTGGTAAATTAGATTTTACGTCAACTGTCAAATTTTGACATCTGTCACTTTTGTGGTTTTTAAGATATGCAAGTTTTTCAATTTTTTATTTGAACGTAAATATCTTGAAAACTAAGCTTTGTATCGAAAAAATAAAAATAATTTTTTTGTGTGAAATTAAATTTTACATCAACTGTCAAATTTTGACATCTGTCACTTGAATAGTTTTTGAGATATTTACGATTTTGTATACCCGGTACACAGAGGTTTTCAAATAATTGCGAATATCTCCGAAAGGAGGCATTGTATCGAACAAACACCAATAACTTTTTTGTGGTAAATTAGATTTTACGTCAACTGTCAAATTTTGACATCTGTCACTTTTGTGGTTTTTAAGATATGCAAGTTTTTTAATTTTTTATTTGAACGCAAATATCTTGAAAACTAAGCTTTGTATCAAAAAAATAAAAAATAACTTTTTTGTGTAAAATTAAATTTTACATCAACTGTCAAATTTTGACATCTGTCACTTGAATAGTTTTTGAGATATTTACGATTTTGTATACCCGGTACACAGAGGTTTTCAAATAATTGCGAATATCTCCGAAAGGAGGCATTGTATCGAACAAACACCAATAACTTTTTTGTGGTAAATTAGATTTTACGTCAACTGTCAAATTTTGACATCTGTCACTTTTGTGGTTTTTAAGATATGCAAGTTTTTCAATTTTTTATTTGAACGTAAATATCTTGAAAACTAAGCTTTGTATCGAAAAAATAAAAATAACTTTTTTGGTTGAAATTAAATTTTACATCAACTGTCAAATTTTGACATCTGTCACTTGAATAGTTTTTAAGATATTTACGATTTTGTATACCCGGTACACAGAGGTTTTCAAATAATTGCGAATATCTCCGAAAGGAGGCATTGTATCGAACAAACACCAATAACTTTTTTGTGGTAAATTAGATTTTACGTCAACTGTCAAATTTTGACATCTGTCACTTTTGTGGTTTTTAAGATATGCAAGTTTTTCAATTTTTTATTTGAACGTAAATATCTTGAAAACTAAGCTTTGTATCGAAAAATAAAAAATAACTTTTTTGTGTGAAATTAAATTTTACATCAACTGTCAAATTTTGACATCTGTCACTTGAATAGTTTTTGAGATATTTACGATTTTGTATACCCGGTACACAGAGGTTTTCAAATAATTGCGAATATCTCCGAAAGGAGGCATTGTATCGAACAAAGACCAATAACTTTTTTGTGGTAAATTAGATTTTACGTCAACTGTCAAATTTTGACATCTGTCACTTTTGTGGTTTTTAAGATATGCAAGTTTTTCAATTTTTTATTTGAACGTAAATATCTTGAAAACTAAGCTTTGTATCGAAAAAATAAAAATAACTTTTTTGGTTGAAATTAAATTTTACATCAACTGTCAAATTTTGACATCTGTCACTTGAATAGTTTTTAAGATATTTACGATTTTGTATACCCGGTACACAGAGGTTTTCAAATAATTGCGAATATCTCCGAAAGGAGGCATTGTATCGAACAAACACCAATAACTTTTTTGTGGTAAATTAGATTTTACGTCAACTGTCAAATTTTGACATCTGTCACTTTTGTGGTTTTTAAGATATGCAAGTTTTTCAATTTTTTATTTGAACGTAAATATCTTGAAAACTAAGCTTTGTATCGAAAAATAAAAAATAACTTTTTTGTGTGAAATTAAATTTTACATCAACTGTCAAATTTTGACATCTGTCACTTGAATAGTTTTTGAGATATTTACGATTTTGTATACCCGGTACACAGAGGTTTTCAAATAATTGCGAATATCTCCGAAAGGAGGCATTGTATCGAACAAACACCAATAACTTTTTTGTGGTAAATTAGATTTTACGTCAACTGTCAAATTTTGACATCTGTCACTTTTGTGGTTTTTAAGATATGCAAGTTTTTCAATTTTTTATTTGAACGTAAATATCTTGAAAACTAAGCTTTGTATCGAAAAAATAAAAATAATTTTTTTGTGTGAAATTAAATTTTACATCAACTGTCAAATTTTGACATCTGTCACTTGAATTGTTTGGAGATATTTACGATTTTGTATACCCGGTACACAGAGGTTTTCAAATAATTGCGAATATCTCCGAAAGGAGGCATTGTATCGAACAAACACCAATAACTTTTTTGTGGTAAATTAGATTTTACGTCAACTGTCAAATTTTGACATCTGTCACTTTTGTGGTTTTTAAGATATGCAAGTTTTTTAATTTTTTATTTGAACGCAAATATCTTGAAAACTAAGCTTTGTATCAAAAAAATAAAAAATAACTTTTTTGTGTAAAATTAAATTTTACATCAACTGTCAAATTTTGACATCTGTCACTTGAATAGTTTTTGAGATATTTACGATTTTGTATACCCGGTACACAGAGGTTTTCAAATAATTGCGAATATCTCCGAAAGGAGGCATTGTATCGAACAAACACCAATAACTTTTTTGTGGTAAATTAGATTTTACGTCAACTGTCAAATTTTGACATCTGTCACTTTTGTGGTTTTTAAGATATGCAAGTTTTTCAATTTTTTATTTGAACGTAAATATCTTGAAAACTAAGCTTTGTATCGAAAAAATAAAAATAACTTTTTTGGTTGAAATTAAATTTTACATCAACTGTCAAATTTTGACATCTGTCACTTGAATAGTTTTTAAGATATTTACGATTTTGTATACCCGGTACACAGAGGTTTTCAAATAATTGCGAATATCTCCGAAAGGAGGCATTGTATCGAACAAACACCAATAACTTTTTTGTGGTAAATTAGATTTTACGTCAACTGTCAAATTTTGACATCTGTCACTTTTGTGGTTTTTAAGATATGCAAGTTTTTCAATTTTTTATTTGAACGTAAATATCTTGAAAACTAAGCTTTGTATCGAAAAATAAAAAATAACTTTTTTGTGTGAAATTAAATTTTACATCAACTGTCAAATTTTGACATCTGTCACTTGAATAGTTTTTGAGATATTTACGATTTTGTATACCCGGTACACAGAGGTTTTCAAATAATTGCGAATATCTCCGAAAGGAGGCATTGTATCGAACAAAGACCAATAACTTTTTTGTGGTAAATTAGATTTTACGTCAACTGTCAAATTTTGACATCTGTCACTTTTGTGGTTTTTAAGATATGCAAGTTTTTCAATTTTTTATTTGAACGTAAATATCTTGAAAACTAAGCTTTGTATCGAAAAAATAAAAATAACTTTTTTGGTTGAAATTAAATTTTACATCAACTGTCAAATTTTGACATCTGTCACTTGAATAGTTTTTGAGATATTTACGATTTTGTATACCCGGTACACAGAGGTTTTCAAATAATTGCGAATATCTCCGAAAGGAGGCATTGTATCGAACAAACATCAATAACTTTTTTGTGGTAAATTAGATTTTACGTCAACTGTCAAATTTTGACATCTGTCACTTTTGTGGTTTTTAAGATATGCAAGTTTTTTAATTTTTTATTTGAACGCAAATATCTTGAAAACTAAGCTTTGTATCGAAAAAATAAAAAATAACTTTTTTGTGTAAAATTAAATTTTACATCAACTGTCAAATTTTTACATCTGTCACTTGAATAGTTTTTGAGATATTTACGATTTTGTATACCCGGTACACAGAGGTTTTCAAATAATTGCGAATATCTCCGAAAGGAGGCATTGTATCGAACAAACACCAATAACTTTTTTGTGGTAAATTAGATTTTACGTCAACTGTCAAATTTTGACATCTGTCACTTTTGTGGTTTTTAAGATATGCAAGTTTTTCAATTTTTTATTTGAACGTAAATATCTTGAAAACTAAGCTTTGTATCGAAAAAATAAAAATAACTTTTTTGGTTGAAATTAAATTTTACATCAACTGTCAAATTTTGACATCTGTCACTTGAATAGTTTTTAAGATATTTACGATTTTGTATACCCGGTACACAGAGGTTTTCAAATAATTGCGAATATCTCCGAAAGGAGGCATTGTATCGAACAAACACCAATAACTTTTTTGTGGTAAATTAGATTTTACGTCAACTGTCAAATTTTGACATCTGTCACTTTTGTGGTTTTTAAGATATGCAAGTTTTTCAATTTTTTATTTGAACGTAAATATCTTGAAAACTAAGCTTTGTATCGAAAAATAAAAAATAACTTTTTTGTGTGAAATTAAATTTTACATCAACTGTCAAATTTTGACATCTGTCACTTGAATAGTTTTTGAGATATTTACGATTTTGTATACCCGGTACACAGAGGTTTTCAAATAATTGCGAATATCTCCGAAAGGAGGCATTGTATCGAACAAACACCAATAACTTTTTTGTGGTAAATTAGATTTTACGTCAACTGTCAAATTTTGACATCTGTCACTTTTGTGGTTTTTAAGATATGCAAGTTTTTCAATTTTTTATTTGAACGTAAATATCTTGAAAACTAAGCTTTGTATCGAAAAAATAAAAATAATTTTTTTGTGTGAAATTAAATTTTACATCAACTGTCAAATTTTGACATCTGTCACTTGAATAGTTTTTGAGATATTTACGATTTTGTATACCCGGTACACAGAGGTTTTCAAATAATTGCGAATATCTCCGAAAGGAGGCATTGTATCGAACAAACACCAATAACTTTTTTGTGGTAAATTAGATTTTACGTCAACTGTCAAATTTTGACATCTGTCACTTTTGTGGTTTTTAAGATATGCAAGTTTTTTAATTTTTTATTTGAACGCAAATATCTTGAAAACTAAGCTTTGTATCGAAAAAATAAAAAATAACTTTTTTGTGTAAAATTAAATTTTACATCAACTGTCAAATTTTGACATCTGTCACTTGAATAGTTTTTGAGATATTTACGATTTTGTATACCCGGTACACAGAGGTTTTCAAATAATTGCGAATATCTCCGAAAGGAGGCATTGTATCGAACAAACACCAATAACTTTTTTGTGGTAAATTAGATTTTACGTCAACTGTCAAATTTTGACATCTGTCACTTTTGTGGTTTTTAAGATATGCAAGTTTTTCAATTTTTTATTTGAACGTAAATATCTTGAAAACTAAGCTTTGTATCAAAAAAATAAAAAATAACTTTTTTGTGTGAAATTAAATTTTACATCAACTGTCAAATTTTGACATCTGTCACTTAAATAGTTTTTGAGATATTTACGATTTTGTATACCCGGTACACAGAGGTTTTCAAATAATTGCGAATATCTCCGAAAGGAGGCATTGTATCGAACAAACACCAATAACTTTTTTGTGGTAAATTAGATTTTACGTCAACTGTCAAATTTTGACATCTGTCACTTTTGTGGTTTTTAAGATATGCAAGTTTTTCAATTTTTTATTTGAACGTAAATATCTTGAAAACTAAGCTTTGTATCGAAAAAATAAAAATAACTTTTTTGGTTGAAATTAAATTTTACATCAACTGTCAAATTTTGACATCTGTCACTTGAATAGTTTTTAAGATATTTACGATTTTGTATACCCGGTACACAGAGGTTTTCAAATAATTGCGAATATCTCCGAAAGGAGGCATTGTATCGAACAAACACCAATAACTTTTTTGTGGTAAATTAGATTTTACGTCAACTGTCAAATTTTGACATCTGTCACTTTTGTGGTTTTTAAGATATGCAAGTTTTTCAATTTTTTATTTGAACGTAAATATCTTGAAAACTAAGCTTTGTATCGAAAAATAAAAAATAACTTTTTTGTGTGAAATTAAATTTTACATCAACTGTCAAATTTTGACATCTGTCACTTGAATAGTTTTTGAGATATTTACGATTTTGTATACCCGGTACACAGAGGTTATCAAATAATTGCGAATATCTCCGAAAGGAGGCATTGTATCGAACAAAGACCAATAACTTTTTTGTGGTAAATTAGATTTTACGTCAACTGTCAAATTTTGACATCTGTCACTTTTGTGGTTTTTAAGATATGCAAGTTTTTCAATTTTTTATTTGAACGTAAATATCTTGAAAACTAAGCTTTGTATCGAAAAAATAAAAATAACTTTTTTGGTTGAAATTAAATTTTACATCAACTGTCAAATTTTGACATCTGTCACTTGAATAGTTTTTAAGATATTTACGATTTTGTATACCCGGTACACAGAGGTTTTCAAATAATTGCGAATATCTCCGAAAGGAGGCATTGTATCGAACAAACACCAATAACTTTTTTGTGGTAAATTAGATTTTACGTCAACTGTCAAATTTTGACATCTGTCACTTTTGTGGTTTTTAAGATATGCAAGTTTTTCAATTTTTTATTTGAACGTAAATATCTTGAAAACTAAGCTTTGTATCGAAAAATAAAAAATAACTTTTTTGTGTGAAATTAAATTTTACATCAACTGTCAAATTTTGACATCTGTCACTTGAATAGTTTTTGAGATATTTACGATTTTGTATACCCGGTACACAGAGGTTTTCAAATAATTGCGAATATCTCCGAAAGGAGGCATTGTATCGAACAAACACCAATAACTTTTTTGTGGTAAATTAGATTTTACGTCAACTGTCAAATTTTGACATCTGTCACTTTTGTGGTTTTTAAGATATGCAAGTTTTTCAATTTTTTATTTGAACGTAAATATCTTGAAAACTAAGCTTTGTATCGAAAAAATAAAAATAATTTTTTTGTGTGAAATTAAATTTTACATCAACTGTCAAATTTTGACATCTGTCACTTGAATAGTTTTTGAGATATTTACGATTTTGTATACCCGGTACACAGAGGTTTTCAAATAATTGCGAATATCTCCGAAAGGAGGCATTGTATCGAACAAACACCAATAACTTTTTTGTGGTAAATTAGATTTTACGTCAACTGTCAAATTTTGACATCTGTCACTTTTGTGGTTTTTAAGATATGCAAGTTTTTTAATTTTTTATTTGAACGCAAATATCTTGAAAACTAAGCTTTGTATCAAAAAAATAAAAAATAACTTTTTTGTGTAAAATTAAATTTTACATCAACTGTCAAATTTTGACATCTGTCACTTGAATAGTTTTTGAGATATTTACGATTTTGTATACCCGGTACACAGAGGTTTTCAAATAATTGCGAATATCTCCGAAAGGAGGCATTGTATCGAACAAACACCAATAACTTTTTTGTGGTAAATTAGATTTTACGTCAACTGTCAAATTTTGACATCTGTCACTTTTGTGGTTTTTAAGATATGCAAGTTTTTCAATTTTTTATTTGAACGTAAATATCTTGAAAACTAAGCTTTGTATCGAAAAAATAAAAATAACTTTTTTGGTTGAAATTAAATTTTACATCAACTGTCAAATTTTGACATCTGTCACTTGAATAGTTTTTAAGATATTTACGATTTTGTATACCCGGTACACAGAGGTTTTCAAATAATTGCGAATATCTCCGAAAGGAGGCATTGTATCGAACAAACACCAATAACTTTTTTGTGGTAAATTAGATTTTACGTCAACTGTCAAATTTTGACATCTGTCACTTTTGTGGTTTTTAAGATATGCAAGTTTTTCAATTTTTTATTTGAACGTAAATATCTTGAAAACTAAGCTTTGTATCGAAAAATAAAAAATAACTTTTTTGTGTGAAATTAAATTTTACATCAACTGTCAAATTTTGACATCTGTCACTTGAATAGTTTTTGAGATATTTACGATTTTGTATACCCGGTACACAGAGGTTTTCAAATAATTGCGAATATCTCCGAAAGGAGGCATTGTATCGAACAAAGACCAATAACTTTTTTGTGGTAAATTAGATTTTACGTCAACTGTCAAATTTTGACATCTGTCACTTTTGTGGTTTTTAAGATATGCAAGTTTTTCAATTTTTTATTTGAACGTAAATATCTTGAAAACTAAGCTTTGTATCGAAAAAATAAAAATAACTTTTTTGGTTGAAATTAAATTTTACATCAACTGTCAAATTTTGACATCTGTCACTTGAATAGTTTTTAAGATATTTACGATTTTGTATACCCGGTACACAGAGGTTTTCAAATAATTGCGAATATCTCCGAAAGGAGGCATTGTATCGAACAAACACCAATAACTTTTTTGTGGTAAATTAGATTTTACGTCAACTGTCAAATTTTGACATCTGTCACTTTTGTGGTTTTTAAGATATGCAAGTTTTTCAATTTTTTATTTGAACGTAAATATCTTGAAAACTAAGCTTTGTATCGAAAAATAAAAAATAACTTTTTTGTGTGAAATTAAATTTTACATCAACTGTCAAATTTTGACATCTGTCACTTGAATAGTTTTTGAGATATTTACGATTTTGTATACCCGGTACACAGAGGTTTTCAAATAATTGCGAATATCTCCGAAAGGAGGCATTGTATCGAACAAACACCAATAACTTTTTTGTGGTAAATTAGATTTTACGTCAACTGTCAAATTTTGACATCTGTCACTTTTGTGGTTTTTAAGATATGCAAGTTTTTCAATTTTTTATTTGAACGTAAATATCTTGAAAACTAAGCTTTGTATCGAAAAAATAAAAATAATTTTTTTGTGTGAAATTAAATTTTACATCAACTGTCAAATTTTGACATCTGTCACTTGAATAGTTTTTGAGATATTTACGATTTTGTATACCCGGTACACAGAGGTTTTCAAATAATTGCGAATATCTCCGAAAGGAGGCATTGTATCGAACAAACACCAATAACTTTTTTGTGGTAAATTAGATTTTACGTCAACTGTCAAATTTTGACATCTGTCACTTTTGTGGTTTTTAAGATATGCAAGTTTTTTAATTTTTTATTTGAACGCAAATATCTTGAAAACTAAGCTTTGTATCAAAAAAATAAAAAATAACTTTTTTGTGTAAAATTAAATTTTACATCAACTGTCAAATTTTGACATCTGTCACTTGAATAGTTTTTGAGATATTTACGATTTTGTATACCCGGTACACAGAGGTTTTCAAATAATTGCGAATATCTCCGAAAGGAGGCATTGTATCGAACAAACACCAATAACTTTTTTGTGGTAAATTAGATTTTACGTCAACTGTCAAATTTTGACATCTGTCACTTTTGTGGTTTTTAAGATATGCAAGTTTTTCAATTTTTTATTTGAACGTAAATATCTTGAAAACTAAGCTTTGTATCGAAAAAATAAAAATAACTTTTTTGGTTGAAATTAAATTTTACATCAACTGTCAAATTTTGACATCTGTCACTTGAATAGTTTTTAAGATATTTACGATTTTGTATACCCGGTACACAGAGGTTTTCAAATAATTGCGAATATCTCCGAAAGGAGGCATTGTATCGAACAAACACCAATAACTTTTTTGTGGTAAATTAGATTTTACGTCAACTGTCAAATTTTGACATCTGTCACTTTTGTGGTTTTTAAGATATGCAAGTTTTTCAATTTTTTATTTGAACGTAAATATCTTGAAAACTAAGCTTTGTATCGAAAAATAAAAAATAACTTTTTTGTGTGAAATTAAATTTTACATCAACTGTCAAATTTTGACATCTGTCACTTGAATAGTTTTTGAGATATTTACGATTTTGTATACCCGGTACACAGAGGTTTTCAAATAATTGCGAATATCTCCGAAAGGAGGCATTGTATCGAACAAAGACCAATAACTTTTTTGTGGTAAATTAGATTTTACGTCAACTGTCAAATTTTGACATCTGTCACTTTTGTGGTTTTTAAGATATGCAAGTTTTTCAATTTTTTATTTGAACGTAAATATCTTGAAAACTAAGCTTTGTATCGAAAAAATAAAAATAACTTTTTTGGTTGAAATTAAATTTTACATCAACTGTCAAATTTTGACATCTGTCACTTGAATAGTTTTTGAGATATTTACGATTTTGTATACCCGGTACACAGAGGTTTTCAAATAATTGCGAATATCTCCGAAAGGAGGCATTGTATCGAACAAACATCAATAACTTTTTTGTGGTAAATTAGATTTTACGTCAACTGTCAAAATTTGACATCTGTCACTTTTGTGGTTTTTAAGATATGCAAGTTTTTTAATTTTTTATTTGAACGCAAATATCTTGAAAACTAAGCTTTGTATCGAAAAAATAAAAAATAACTTTTTTGTGTAAAATTAAATTTTACATCAACTGTCAAATTTTTACATCTGTCACTTGAATAGTTTTTGAGATATTTACGATTTTGTATACCCGGTACACAGAGGTTTTCAAATAATTGCGAATATCTCCGAAAGGAGGCATTGTATCGAACAAACACCAATAACTTTTTTGTGGTAAATTAGATTTTACGTCAACTGTCAAATTTTGACATCTGTCACTTTTGTGGTTTTTAAGATATGCAAGTTTTTCAATTTTTTATTTGAACGTAAATATCTTGAAAACTAAGCTTTGTATCGAAAAAATAAAAATAACTTTTTTGGTTGAAATTAAATTTTACATCAACTGTCAAATTTTGACATCTGTCACTTGAATAGTTTTTAAGATATTTACGATTTTGTATACCCGGTACACAGAGGTTTTCAAATAATTGCGAATATCTCCGAAAGGAGGCATTGTATCGAACAAACACCAATAACTTTTTTGTGGTAAATTAGATTTTACGTCAACTGTCAAATTTTGACATCTGTCACTTTTGTGGTTTTTAAGATATGCAAGTTTTTCAATTTTTTATTTGAACGTAAATATCTTGAAAACTAAGCTTTGTATCGAAAAATAAAAAATAACTTTTTTGTGTGAAATTAAATTTTACATCAACTGTCAAATTTTGACATCTGTCACTTGAATAGTTTTTGAGATATTTACGATTTTGTATACCCGGTACACAGAGGTTTTCAAATAATTGCGAATATCTCCGAAAGGAGGCATTGTATCGAACAAACACCAATAACTTTTTTGTGGTAAATTAGATTTTACGTCAACTGTCAAATTTTGACATCTGTCACTTTTGTGGTTTTTAAGATATGCAAGTTTTTCAATTTTTTATTTGAACGTAAATATCTTGAAAACTAAGCTTTGTATCGAAAAAATAAAAATAATTTTTTTGTGTGAAATTAAATTTTACATCAACTGTCAAATTTTGACATCTGTCACTTGAATAGTTTTTGAGATATTTACGATTTTGTATACCCGGTACACAGAGGTTTTCAAATAATTGCGAATATCTCCGAAAGGAGGCATTGTATCGAACAAACACCAATAACTTTTTTGTGGTAAATTAGATTTTACGTCAACTGTCAAATTTTGACATCTGTCACTTTTGTGGTTTTTAAGATATGCAAGTTTTTTAATTTTTTATTTGAACGCAAATATCTTGAAAACTAAGCTTTGTATCGAAAAAATAAAAAATAACTTTTTTGTGTAAAATTAAATTTTACATCAACTGTCAAATTTTGACATCTGTCACTTGAATAGTTTTTGAGATATTTACGATTTTGTATACCCGGTACACAGAGGTTTTCAAATAATTGCGAATATCTCCGAAAGGAGGCATTGTATCGAACAAACACCAATAACTTTTTTGTGGTAAATTAGATTTTACGTCAACTGTCAAATTTTGACATCTGTCACTTTTGTGGTTTTTAAGATATGCAAGTTTTTCAATTTTTTATTTGAACGTAAATATCTTGAAAACTAAGCTTTGTATCAAAAAAATAAAAAATAACTTTTTTGTGTGAAATTAAATTTTACATCAACTGTCAAATTTTGACATCTGTCACTTAAATAGTTTTTGAGATATTTACGATTTTGTATACCCGGTACACAGAGGTTTTCAAATAATTGCGAATATCTCCGAAAGGAGGCATTGTATCGAACAAAGACCAATAACTTTTTTGTGGTAAATTAGATTTTACGTCAACTGTCAAATTTTGACATCTGTCACTTTTGTGGTTTTTAAGATATGCAAGTTTTTCAATTTTTTATTTGAACGTAAATATCTTGAAAACTAAGCTTTGTATCAAAAAAATAAAAAATAACTTTTTTGTGTGAAATTAAATTTTACATCAACTGTCAAATTTTGACATCTGTCACTTGAATAGTTTTTAAGATATTTACGATTTTGTATACCCGGTACACAGAGGTTTTCAAATAATTGCGAATATCTCCGAAAGGAGGCATTGTATCGAACAAACACCAATAACTTTTTTGTGGTAAATTAGATTTTACGTCAACTGTCAAATTTTGACATCTGTCACTTTTGTGGTTTTTAAGATATGCAAGTTTTTCAATTTTTTATTTGAACGTAAATATCTTGAAAACTAAGCTTTGTATCGAAAAATAAAAAATAACTTTTTTGTGTGAAATTAAATTTTACATCAACTGTCAAATTTTGACATCTGTCACTTGAATAGTTTTTGAGATATTTACGATTTTGTATACCCGGTACACAGAGGTTTTCAAATAATTGCGAATATCTCCGAAAGGAGGCATTGTATCGAACAAAGACCAATAACTTTTTTGTGGTAAATTAGATTTTACGTCAACTGTCAAATTTTGACATCTGTCACTTTTGTGGTTTTTAAGATATGCAAGTTTTTCAATTTTTTATTTGAACGTAAATATCTTGAAAACTAAGCTTTGTATCGAAAAAATAAAAATAACTTTTTTGGTTGAAATTAAATTTTACATCAACTGTCAAATTTTGACATCTGTCACTTGAATAGTTTTTGAGATATTTACGATTTTGTATACCCGGTACACAGAGGTTTTCAAATAATTGCGAATATCTCCGAAAGGAGGCATTGTATCGAACAAACATCAATAACTTTTTTGTGGTAAATTAGATTTTACGTCAACTGTCAAATTTTGACATCTGTCACTTTTGTGGTTTTTAAGATATGCAAGTTTTTTAATTTTTTATTTGAACGCAAATATCTTGAAAACTAAGCTTTGTATCGAAAAAATAAAAAATAACTTTTTTGTGTAAAATTAAATTTTACATCAACTGTCAAATTTTTACATCTGTCACTTGAATAGTTTTTGAGATATTTACGATTTTGTATACCCGGTACACAGAGGTTTTCAAATAATTGCGAATATCTCCGAAAGGAGGCATTGTATCGAACAAACACCAATAACTTTTTTGTGGTAAATTAGATTTTACGTCAACTGTCAAATTTTGACATCTGTCACTTTTGTGGTTTTTAAGATATGCAAGTTTTTCAATTTTTTATTTGAACGTAAATATCTTGAAAACTAAGCTTTGTATCGAAAAAATAAAAATAACTTTTTTGGTTGAAATTAAATTTTACATCAACTGTCAAATTTTGACATCTGTCACTTGAATAGTTTTTAAGATATTTACGATTTTGTATACCCGGTACACAGAGGTTTTCAAATAATTGCGAATATCTCCGAAAGGAGGCATTGTATCGAACAAACACCAATAACTTTTTTGTGGTAAATTAGATTTTACGTCAACTGTCAAATTTTGACATCTGTCACTTTTGTGGTTTTTAAGATATGCAAGTTTTTCAATTTTTTATTTGAACGTAAATATCTTGAAAACTAAGCTTTGTATCGAAAAATAAAAAATAACTTTTTTGTGTGAAATTAAATTTTACATCAACTGTCAAATTTTGACATCTGTCACTTGAATAGTTTTTGAGATATTTACGATTTTGTATACCCGGTACACAGAGGTTTTCAAATAATTGCGAATATCTCCGAAAGGAGGCATTGTATCGAACAAACACCAATAACTTTTTTGTGGTAAATTAGATTTTACGTCAACTGTCAAATTTTGACATCTGTCACTTTTGTGGTTTTTAAGATATGCAAGTTTTTCAATTTTTTATTTGAACGTAAATATCTTGAAAACTAAGCTTTGTATCGAAAAAATAAAAATAATTTTTTTGTGTGAAATTAAATTTTACATCAACTGTCAAATTTTGACATCTGTCACTTGAATAGTTTTTGAGATATTTACGATTTTGTATACCCGGTACACAGAGGTTTTCAAATAATTGCGAATATCTCCGAAAGGAGGCATTGTATCGAACAAACACCAATAACTTTTTTGTGGTAAATTAGATTTTACGTCAACTGTCAAATTTTGACATCTGTCACTTTTGTGGTTTTTAAGATATGCAAGTTTTTCAATTTTTTATTTGAACGTAAATATCTTGAAAACTAAGCTTTGTATCGAAAAATAAAAAATAACTTTTTTGTGTGAAATTAAATTTTACATCAACTGTCAAATTTTGACATCTGTCACTTGAATAGTTTTTGAGATATTTACGATTTTGTATACCCGGTACACAGAGGTTTTCAAATAATTGCGAATATCTCCGAAAGGAGGCATTGTATCGAACAAACACCAATAACTTTTTTGTGGTAAATTAGATTTTACGTCAACTGTCAAATTTTGACATCTGTCACTTTTGTGGTTTTTAAGATATGCAAGTTTTTTAATTTTTTATTTGAACGTAAATATCTTGAAAACTAAGCTTTGTATCGAAAAAATAAAAAATAACTTTTTTGTGTAAAATTAAATTTTACATCAACTGTCAAATTTTGACATCTGTCACTTGAATAGTTTTTGAGATATTTACGATTTTGTATACCCGGTACACAGAGGTTTTCAAATAATTGCGAATATCTCCGAAAGGAGGCATTGTATCGAACAAACATCAATAACTTTTTTGTGGTAAATTAGATTTTACGTCAACTGTCAAATTTTGACATCTGTCACTTTTGTGGTTTTTAAGATATGCAAGTTTTTTAATTTTTTATTTGAACGCAAATATCTTGAAAACTAAGCTTTGTATCGAAAAAATAAAAAATAACTTTTTTGTGTAAAATTAAATTTTACATCAACTGTCAAATTTTTACATCTGTCACTTGAATAGTTTTTGAGATATTTACGATTTTGTATACCCGGTACACAGAGGTTTTCAAATAATTGCGAATATCTCCGAAAGGAGGCATTGTATCGAACAAACACCAATAACTTTTTTGTGGTAAATTAGATTTTACGTCAACTGTCAAATTTTGACATCTGTCACTTTTGTGGTTTTTAAGATATGCAAGTTTTTCAATTTTTTATTTGAACGTAAATATCTTGAAAACTAAGCTTTGTATCGAAAAAATAAAAATAACTTTTTTGGTTGAAATTAAATTTTACATCAACTGTCAAATTTTGACATCTGTCACTTGAATAGTTTTTAAGATATTTACGATTTTGTATACCCGGTACACAGAGGTTTTCAAATAATTGCGAATATCTCCGAAAGGAGGCATTGTATCGAACAAACACCAATAACTTTTTTGTGGTAAATTAGATTTTACGTCAACTGTCAAATTTTGACATCTGTCACTTTTGTGGTTTTTAAGATATGCAAGTTTTTCAATTTTTTATTTGAACGTAAATATCTTGAAAACTAAGCTTTGTATCGAAAAATAAAAAATAACTTTTTTGTGTGAAATTAAATTTTACATCAACTGTCAAATTTTGACATCTGTCACTTGAATAGTTTTTGAGATATTTACGATTTTGTATACCCGGTACACAGAGGTTTTCAAATAATTGCGAATATCTCCGAAAGGAGGCATTGTATCGAACAAACACCAATAACTTTTTTGTGGTAAATTAGATTTTACGTCAACTGTCAAATTTTGACATCTGTCACTTTTGTGGTTTTTAAGATATGCAAGTTTTTCAATTTTTTATTTGAACGTAAATATCTTGAAAACTAAGCTTTGTATCGAAAAAATAAAAATAATTTTTTTGTGTGAAATTAAATTTTACATCAACTGTCAAATTTTGACATCTGTCACTTGAATAGTTTTTGAGATATTTACGATTTTGTATACCCGGTACACAGAGGTTTTCAAATAATTGCGAATATCTCCGAAAGGAGGCATTGTATCGAACAAACACCAATAACTTTTTTGTGGTAAATTAGATTTTACGTCAACTGTCAAATTTTGACATCTGTCACTTTTGTGGTTTTTAAGATATGCAAGTTTTTCAATTTTTTATTTGAACGTAAATATCTTGAAAACTAAGCTTTGTATCGAAAAATAAAAAATAACTTTTTTGTGTGAAATTAAATTTTACATCAACTGTCAAATTTTGACATCTGTCACTTGAATAGTTTTTGAGATATTTACGATTTTGTATACCCGGTACACAGAGGTTTTCAAATAATTGCGAATATCTCCGAAAGGAGGCATTGTATCGAACAAAGACCAATAACTTTTTTGTGGTAAATTAGATTTTACGTCAACTGTCAAATTTTGACATCTGTCACTTTTGTGGTTTTTAAGATATGCAAGTTTTTCAATTTTTTATTTGAACGTAAATATCTTGAAAACTAAGCTTTGTATCGAAAAAATAAAAATAACTTTTTTGGTTGAAATTAAATTTTACATCAACTGTCAAATTTTGACATCTGTCACTTGAATAGTTTTTGAGATATTTACGATTTTGTATACCCGGTACACAGAGGTTTTCAAATAATTGCGAATATCTCCGAAAGGAGGCATTGTATCGAACAAACATCAATAACTTTTTTGTGGTAAATTAGATTTTACGTCAACTGTCAAATTTTGACATCTGTCACTTTTGTGGTTTTTAAGATATGCAAGTTTTTTAATTTTTTATTTGAACGCAAATATCTTGAAAACTAAGCTTTGTATCGAAAAAATAAAAAATAACTTTTTTGTGTAAAATTAAATTTTACATCAACTGTCAAATTTTTACATCTGTCACTTGAATAGTTTTTGAGATATTTACGATTTTGTATACCCGGTACACAGAGGTTTTCAAATAATTGCGAATATCTCCGAAAGGAGGCATTGTATCGAACAAACACCAATAACTTTTTTGTGGTAAATTAGATTTTACGTCAACTGTCAAATTTTGACATCTGTCACTTTTGTGGTTTTTAAGATATGCAAGTTTTTCAATTTTTTATTTGAACGTAAATATCTTGAAAACTAAGCTTTGTATCGAAAAAATAAAAATAACTTTTTTGGTTGAAATTAAATTTTACATCAACTGTCAAATTTTGACATCTGTCACTTGAATAGTTTTTAAGATATTTACGATTTTGTATACCCGGTACACAGAGGTTTTCAAATAATTGCGAATATCTCCGAAAGGAGGCATTGTATCGAACAAACACCAATAACTTTTTTGTGGTAAATTAGATTTTACGTCAACTGTCAAATTTTGACATCTGTCACTTTTGTGGTTTTTAAGATATGCAAGTTTTTCAATTTTTTATTTGAACGTAAATATCTTGAAAACTAAGCTTTGTATCGAAAAATAAAAAATAACTTTTTTGTGTGAAATTAAATTTTACATCAACTGTCAAATTTTGACATCTGTCACTTAAATAGTTTTTGAGATATTTACGATTTTGTATACCCGGTACACAGAGGTTTTCAAATAATTGCGAATATCTCCGAAAGGAGGCATTGTATCGAACAAAGACCAATAACTTTTTTGTGGTAAATTAGATTTTACGTCAACTGTCAAATTTTGACATCTGTCACTTTTGTGGTTTTTAAGATATGCAAGTTTTTCAATTTTTTATTTGAACGTAAATATCTTGAAAACTAAGCTTTGTATCGAAAAATAAAAAATAACTTTTTTGTGTGAAATTAAATTTTACATCAACTGTCAAATTTTGACATCTGTCACTTGAATAGTTTTTGAGATATTTACGATTTTGTATACCCGGTACACAGAGGTTTTCAAATAATTGCGAATATCTCCGAAAGGAGGCATTGTATCGAACAAACACCAATAACTTTTTTGTGGTAAATTAGATTTTACGTCAACTGTCAAATTTTGACATCTGTCACTTTTGTGGTTTTTAAGATATGCAAGTTTTTCAATTTTTTATTTGAACGTAAATATCTTGAAAACTAAGCTTTGTATCGAAAAAATAAAAATAACTTTTTTGGTTGAAATTAAATTTTACATCAACTGTCAAATTTTGACATCTGTCACTTGAATAGTTTTTGAGATATTTACGATTTTGTATACCCGGTACACAGAGGTTTTCAAATAATTGCGAATATCTCCGAAAGGAGGCATTGTATCGAACAAACATCAATAACTTTTTTGTGGTAAATTAGATTTTACGTCAACTGTCAAATTTTGACATCTGTCACTTTTGTGGTTTTTAAGATATGCAAGTTTTTTAATTTTTTATTTGAACGCAAATATCTTGAAAACTAAGCTTTGTATCGAAAAAATAAAAAATAACTTTTTTGTGTAAAATTAAATTTTACATCAACTGTCAAATTTTTACATCTGTCACTTGAATAGTTTTTGAGATATTTACGATTTTGTATACCCGGTACACAGAGGTTTTCAAATAATTGCGAATATCTCCGAAAGGAGGCATTGTATCGAACAAACACCAATAACTTTTTTGTGGTAAATTAGATTTTACGTCAACTGTCAAATTTTGACATCTGTCACTTTTGTGGTTTTTAAGATATGCAAGTTTTTCAATTTTTTATTTGAACGTAAATATCTTGAAAACTAAGCTTTGTATCGAAAAAATAAAAATAACTTTTTTGGTTGAAATTAAATTTTACATCAACTGTCAAATTTTGACATCTGTCACTTGAATAGTTTTTAAGATATTTACGATTTTGTATACCCGGTACACAGAGGTTTTCAAATAATTGCGAATATCTCCGAAAGGAGGCATTGTATCGAACAAACACCAATAACTTTTTTGTGGTAAATTAGATTTTACGTCAACTGTCAAATTTTGACATCTGTCACTTTTGTGGTTTTTAAGATATGCAAGTTTTTCAATTTTTTATTTGAACGTAAATATCTTGAAAACTAAGCTTTGTATCGAAAAATAAAAAATAACTTTTTTGTGTGAAATTAAATTTTACATCAACTGTCAAATTTTGACATCTGTCACTTGAATAGTTTTTGAGATATTTACGATTTTGTATACCCGGTACACAGAGGTTTTCAAATAATTGCGAATATCTCCGAAAGGAGGCATTGTATCGAACAAACACCAATAACTTTTTTGTGGTAAATTAGATTTTACGTCAACTGTCAAATTTTGACATCTGTCACTTTTGTGGTTTTTAAGATATGCAAGTTTTTCAATTTTTTATTTGAACGTAAATATCTTGAAAACTAAGCTTTGTATCGAAAAAATAAAAATAATTTTTTTGTGTGAAATTAAATTTTACATCAACTGTCAAATTTTGACATCTGTCACTTGAATAGTTTTTGAGATATTTACGATTTTGTATACCCGGTACACAGAGGTTTTCAAATAATTGCGAATATCTCCGAAAGGAGGCATTGTATCGAACAAACACCAATAACTTTTTTGTGGTAAATTAGATTTTACGTCAACTGTCAAATTTTGACATCTGTCACTTTTGTGGTTTTTAAGATATGCAAGTTTTTTAATTTTTTATTTGAACGCAAATATCTTGAAAACTAAGCTTTGTATCGAAAAAATAAAAAATAACTTTTTTGTGTAAAATTAAATTTTACATCAACTGTCAAATTTTGACATCTGTCACTTGAATAGTTTTTGAGATATTTACGATTTTGTATACCCGGTACACAGAGGTTTTCAAATAATTGCGAATATCTCCGAAAGGAGGCATTGTATCGAACAAACACCAATAACTTTTTTGTGGTAAATTAGATTTTACGTCAACTGTCAAATTTTGACATCTGTCACTTTTGTGGTTTTTAAGATATGCAAGTTTTTCAATTTTTTATTTGAACGTAAATATCTTGAAAACTAAGCTTTGTATCAAAAAAATAAAAAATAACTTTTTTGTGTGAAATTAAATTTTACATCAACTGTCAAATTTTGACATCTGTCACTTAAATAGTTTTTGAGATATTTACGATTTTGTATACCCGGTACACCGAGGTTTTCAAATAATTGCGAATATCTCCGAAAGGAGGCATTGTATCGAATAAACACCAATAACTTTTTTGTGGTAAATTAGATTTTACGTAAACTGTCAAATTTTGACATCTGTCACTTTTGTGGTTTTTAAGATATGCAAGTTTTTTAATTTTTTATTTGAACGTAAATATCTTGAAAACTAAGGTTTGAATCGAAAAAATAAAAAATAACTTTTTTGTGTGAAATTAAATTTTACATCAACTGTCAAATTTTGACATCTGTCACTTGAATAGTTTTTGAGATATTTACGATTTTGTATACCCGGTACACAGAGGTTTTCAAATAATTGCGAATATCTCCGAAAGGAGGCATTGTATCGAACAAACACCAATAACTTTTTTGTGGTAAATTAGATTTTACGTCAACTGTCAAATTTTGACATCTGTCACTTTTGTGGTTTTTAAGATATGCAAGTTTTTCAATTTTTTATTTGAACGTAAATATCTTGAAAACTAAGCTTTGTATCAAAAAAATAAAAAATAACTTTTTTGTGTGAAATTAAATTTTACATCAACTGTCAAATTTTGACATCTGTCACTTAAATAGTTTTTGAGATATTTACGATTTTGTATACCCGGTACACCGAGGTTTTCAAATAATTGCGAATATCTCCGAAAGGAGGCATTGTATCGAATAAACACCAATAACTTTTTTGTGGTAAATTAGATTTTACGTAAACTGTCAAATTTTGACATCTGTCACTTTTGTGGTTTTTAAGATATGCAAGTTTTTTAATTTTTTATTTGAACGTAAATATCTTGAAAACTAAGGTTTGAATCGAAAAAATAAAAAATAACTTTTTTGTGTGAAATTAAATTTTACATCAACTGTCAAATTTTGACATCTGTCACTTGAATAGTTTTTGAGATATTTACGATTTTGTATACCCGGTACACAGAGGTTTTCAAATAATTGCGAATATCTCCGAAAGGAGGCATTGTATCGAACAAACACCAATAACTTTTTTGTGGTAAATTAGATTTTACGTCAACTGTCAAATTTTGACATCTGTCACTTTTGTGGTTTTTAAGATATGCAAGTTTTTCAATTTTTTATTTGAACGTAAATATCTTGAAAACTAAGCTTTGTATCAAAAAAATAAAAAATAACTTTTTTGTGTGAAATTAAATTTTACATCAACTGTCAAATTTTGACATCTGTCACTTTTGTGGTTTTTAAGATATGCAAGTTTTTCAATTTTTTATTTGAACGTAAATATCTTGAAAACTAAGCTTTGTATCGAAAAAATAAAAATAACTTTTTTGTGTGAAATTAAATTTTACATCAACTGTCAAATTTTGTCATCTGTCACTTGAATAGTTTTTGAGATATTTACGATTTTGTATACCCGGTACACAGAGGTTTTCAAATAATTGCGAATATCTCCGAAAGGAGGCATTGTATCGAACAAACACCAATAACTTTTTTGTGGTAAATTAGATTTTACGTCAACTGTCAAATTTTGACATCTGTCACTTTTGTGGTTTTTAAGATATGCAAGTTTTTTAATTTTTTATTTGAACGTAAATATCTTGAAAACTAAGCTTTGTATCGAAAAAATAAAAAATAACTTTTTTGTGTAAAATTAAATTTTACATCAACTGTCAAATTTTGACATCTGTCACTTGAATAGTTTTTGAGATATTTACGATTTTGTATACCCGGTACACAGAGGTTTTCAAATAATTGCGAATATCTCCGAAAGGAGGCATTGTATCGAACAAAGACCAATAACTTTTTTGTGGTAAATTAGATTTTACGTCAACTGTCAAATTTTGACATGTGTCACTTTTGTGGTTTTTAAGATATGCAAGTTTTTCAATTTTTTATTTGAACGTAAATATCTTGAAAACTAAGCTTTGTATCGAAAAAATAAAAATAACTTTTTTGGTTGAAATTAAATTTTACATCAACTGTCAAATTTTGACATCTGTCACTTGAATAGTTTTTAAGATATTTACGATTTTGTATACCCGGTACACAGAGGTTTCCAAATAATTGCGAATATCTCCGAAAGGAGGCATTGTATCGAACAAACACCAATAACTTTTTTGTGGTAAATTAGATTTTACGTCAACTGTCAAATTTTGACATCTGTCACTTTTGTGGTTTTTAAGATATGCAAGTTTTTCAATTTTTTATTTGAACGTAAATATCTTGAAAACTAAGCTTTGTATCGAAAAAATAAAAATAATTTTTTTGTGTGAAATTAAATTTTACATCAACTGTCAAATTTTGACATCTGTCACTTGAATAGTTTTTGAGATATTTACGATTTTGTATACCCGGTACACAGAGGTTTTCAAATAATTGCGAATATCTCCGAAAGGAGGCATTGTATCGAACAAACACCAATAACTTTTTTGTGGTAAATTAGATTTTACGTCAACTGTCAAATTTTGACATCTGTCACTTTTGTGGTTTTTAAGATATGCAAGTTTTTCAATTTTTTATTTGAACGTAAATATCTTGAAAACTAAGCTTTGTATCGAAAAAATAAAAATAATTTTTTTGTGTGAAATTAAATTTTACATCAACTGTCAAATTTTGACATCTGTCACTTGAATAGTTTTTGAGATATTTACGATTTTGTATACCCGGTACACAGAGGTTTTCAAATAATTGCGAATATCTCCGAAAGGAGGCATTGTATCGAACAAACACCAATAACTTTTTTGTGGTAAATTAGATTTTACGTCAACTGTCAAATTTTGACATCTGTCACTTTTGTGGTTTTTAAGATATGCAAGTTTTTTAATTTTTTATTTGAACGCAAATATCTTGAAAACTAAGCTTTGTATCGAAAAAATAAAAAATAACTTTTTTGTGTAAAATTAAATTTTACATCAACTGTCAAATTTTGACATCTGTCACTTGAATAGTTTTTGAGATATTTACGATTTTGTATACCCGGTACACAGAGGTTTTCAAATAATTGCGAATATCTCCGAAAGGAGGCATTGTATCGAACAAACACCAATAACTTTTTTGTGGTAAATTAGATTTTACGTCAACTGTCAAATTTTGACATCTGTCACTTTTGTGGTTTTTAAGATATGCAAGTTTTTCAATTTTTTATTTGAACGTAAATATCTTGAAAACTAAGCTTTGTATCAAAAAAATAAAAAATAACTTTTTTGTGTGAAATTAAATTTTACATCAACTGTCAAATTTTGACATCTGTCACTTAAATAGTTTTTGAGATATTTACGATTTTGTATACCCGGTACACAGAGGTTTTCAAATAATTGCGAATATCTCCGAAAGGAGGCATTGTATCGAACAAACACCAATAACTTTTTTGTGGTAAATTAGATTTTACGTCAACTGTCAAATTTTGACATCTGTCACTTTTGTGGTTTTTAAGATATGCAAGTTTTTCAATTTTTTATTTGAACGTAAATATCTTGAAAACTAAGCTTTGTATCGAAAAAATAAAAATAACTTTTTTGGTTGAAATTAAATTTTACATCAACTGTCAAATTTTGACATCTGTCACTTGAATAGTTTTTAAGATATTTACGATTTTGTATACCCGGTACACAGAGGTTTTCAAATAATTGCGAATATCTCCGAAAGGAGGCATTGTATCGAACAAACACCAATAACTTTTTTGTGGTAAATTAGATTTTACGTCAACTGTCAAATTTTGACATCTGTCACTTTTGTGGTTTTTAAGATATGCAAGTTTTTCAATTTTTTATTTGAACGTAAATATCTTGAAAACTAAGCTTTGTATCGAAAAATAAAAAATAACTTTTTTGTGTGAAATTAAATTTTACATCAACTGTCAAATTTTGACATCTGTCACTTGAATAGTTTTTGAAGATATTTACGATTTTGTATACCCGGTACACAGAGAGGTTATCAAATAATTGCGAATATCTCAGAAAGGAGATGAACTAAGCTTTGTATCAAAAAATAAACTTTTTTGGTTGAAATTAAATTTTACATCAACTGTCCAAATTTTGGACATCTGTCACTTGAATAGTTTTGAAGATAAGACTCAGTATG